>JBBPMS010000358.1:4135-20202 GCA_038090435.1 Phylloporus scabripes | reverse complement strand
ACCTTGATGAGAAGGAAGATGGCAAGGTGATCTGAATGGAAGAGTAGAGACGCGATATCATACACCGAACATGCCTTGTCTTTGTCTCCTTTGCCGACAAGCGCCACATATTTCGCGATATAACCGAAGGCGGATGACTGAATTTTGATCGACTTGGTTCAGAGTGGTATCAGCGTCTATATATGTGAGAATAGAAAGAATGTACCTCCTCGGCATCGATGAGTGCACCGTCCCACTCTTCTAGGCATGCCCGGACAAGAGCTCGACTAGCGAGAACATTATGGGCTGTGGCGTTGGCCCTCGGGATGGCAGTCAGCAACTCTTCCGCCTTTGTGAGTTCACCACTTTTCCACGCATAAAGCGGAGCACTTTCAATACGAATGTCCAGCTCCTTGTTTATGAGGTGCAGGTGAGAAAGGGAAACTTGTTTGTGTGAAAACGTACACTGATAAGAAAAAGATCATTAATGACGATTTTCTCATTCTGTGCAACAATAGCAATCTGGTCGTCTTCAGAGAATGCGATTGAACGTGTATAACTGTTCCGCGGAATGAGGGCAAGTTGGGTGTGTGTCGAGGTGTCCCAGATGGTGATGCTGTCCTGCGTCGAGTATGCTATGAATTGTCCATGTTGCGGCACGGCAATGGATGAGTTATCGTCACCAGGAACTGACCACTCGGAGACGGTTGACCCGGTGGATGCATCAATTTTCTTGATTTTACTGTCTGTGGTTTTGACGAAGAGGTGGTTGTTGAACCAGAGAAGACCACGCCATGGTTCCAGTCCCAGTTTCGCATCGACTAGTAATCGCCCGTTGTCGCTGTCCCAGACTCGGACAGATTCTTTAGTGGCTGTCGCGATTCTGTCGCCTTGTGGAGAATATTTCGCTGCTCCAACCCACTGGCCATGTTTGAGTGTTTGCACTTTTTTGCGTGCTGCAATGTCCCAAATCGTGGCTGTGCAAGTCCTATGCTCTGCAGAGACGAGTCGCGTCGAGTCTGGCGAGAAATCAACATCGCAGATGGCTGGTCTGCCCGGGTTCTTGTCCGCGAAGACTTGCTCGTAGGTCGTCCCATCCCAAACATACACTTCGTCGAATGACCCCGCTGCAATGAATCTGCCATCCTTGGAGACAGCAACACAATCGACTCTTCCCACTTTCATCGACGCTACTTGTTCGCCGTCTTTCACTCGCCACACTTGAACATCATTAGGACTACCACTGACGAGATACTCGCCGTTCGCTGTAAATGTCAATGCATTTACCCGGTCACCAGTGTCGATTTCAATTGACCGGGAATATTCTTGTTTAACATCAGTATTAATCTAACTTCATTCCTCAATAGTGACGCACCCATGGCCGATGACTTGGACGTCGATGACGATCAAAAGCGTAAACAAGGAAGCTGTGGTACGTGGGCATACATCTCTGAAATAGGGCACACCTCGTGGTTGCGGCGCTTGATTTCGTTTCTAGCACTATACCAAACGGGGGCCAATCGCGTCTACCAAACACCACAATAGATTGAAATTACGAGCGATGAGCTCTATGGCGTGCGGATGAGCCAAGGTTCGAGCATGGCGAATGAAGGATGGTGCCAGGTAGCGACCATTAGTAGAGCTCATTGGATGACTGGGACAAAGGCAGGACACGACAACCTATTATTGGAAAAGTTTGTATGCGCCATCAACGGTGGTGCGTCCACCGCACGTCTCCCTTCGCTCCACTCCCCAGATGTTTGTAATGAGAACGGCACCGCAGGATGCCTACCGCACCAGCGAGCTGGTTGAAACATAGAGGAAATTTGCCTCGTCGTTCATTTTCTCAACGTGCATGCCGAAATCGATGTAGAGATACCGACACCTACGCCAACGCCTGCTACACCAAAACGTTACGTTGTCCAGACCCTGCGCCAGAATAAATCCCTCTGGCACGGTCGTCGCCCTCGATGTCTCATCCTTTGACAGCTATCTCGCTCAAGGCCCTACATCTATCAAGTTCTTTGCACCCTGGTACCTCTCTTCTCTTGGTCGTCCACTCACACACCCTAGATGCAGCTACTGCAAAAAACTCGCACCTGCCTCAGCCGACGCATGCAACACCAGCTCATTATAGCCGAGGTCAAGTGCGATCGAGTGCACAGCCAGGCGTCACCGGGTTCCCCATGAAGTTTCTCTACGCGCACGGTGTCAAGGCCGTGTACACTGGCGGTGGGTCCTATGATCAACTCTTCTTCCCCGTACGCGTCTCAGATCACCTGGTATCGCTTGGGATGCTAACAACATCTTGCACAGATCGACATTGCGAAACATCCCAGCTTCTGCTTGGCTTGCCACCCGTCTATGTCTCTACCGCCTCTGAGCTCCTCGAGAAATACACTGCTCCGGCACTGCTCGCGTTCAAAGACAAGGACGCGCCAATGCCGGTTGGGACTTATGCGCTCGCCTTTTGCATCGTCAGATCCCGCCGAGGCCCACGCGTGGCTACATACCAACTGCTTACCGAGTTGGAACTCGCGCGACGTGTTCCAGCAGGTCAGTCATGTACGCACCCCATCGCGCACTCGTACTATGACAGAACGAGTCGAGAAATGCAATCAGGTTCAATCTGGCTAGTTTGGGAATCTTCTCATCCATGTACGTGCCTCCGCCCAACGTCGGCTGTCTTTCAACTTATTTCCTCATTATGCTCTTCATGGGTAGGGTGGGTACCTGTCAATGCGATATCACACATGGAGGACCTACGACGTCCAGGATTCGTTGAGTGGTCTCGTGATGTCTCTGACGCATCCGTGACGTTCTACGTTAATAATGTCGGCTTTCAACAGTGTATCTCCTTACCACTCCCCGACCAAGCAGACCCAACTGTGAATTCGTAGCCTAATCTCACGGAACGCGGCGGGGCGGGCTACGGACCAAGTCGGTCCGCTGCGCCTCCGTACTAGTTATCAACGCTTAGGAGGGATCAAGTCGAGGTCGATGCGGTGCATGAGTCAATTCTTTCGAGATACAAAGTACGTGTAGTGAATGTAGGGTTGGCTCAAGTTCGTCTGCGTTCAATAGCGAAAAATAAAGTGTAGTAACGTTGTGGTCAATGTAAAACCAGTACACATTCGTACGATCAGGAGTCGAGGAGCAAAATGACAGCGTAGACTTTGAACTAATATACACACTGTGCCAAGCAAGAAAGTAAAAAAAGAGCGGTAGAGGGAGCTCACCATGAAAGAGGAAGCCATTTGGAAGTACGTCCAAGATCATACACTGTGCATCAGCTTGTCCAATATCGCCGGCGTGGTCTCCAGTACTTGTACCCTGATCAAACTCTCCGCGACAACTGGTATGTGGCAGTGAGTAGCAGGGCACCAAATGGCTGTTGCAGTCGAGCAATGAATTCCAAAACACGCATCCGCCTTTCCACAGGCGACAGAGTCAAGGGGGGGCAAGGCGATGCAGGATTGAGGGTGGAACGACCGCCAGATGACCGTCCAATGTGATTTATGAACCGTGCTCAGTACCCTCTACTCCACAGGTAAACAAAGAAAAAAATATAGAAAATATAGAAAAAGCCGGGCCAACGGGTTTGTTCATTGGAGGACAAAGATCCCGATGCGAATGCTGGCCCTGATGTGGATGGATGTGATGGCAAGGAAGAAGATGAAGGTACAGGCGTGGATTCTGGTGTCGGTCTCGTTGCCAGCGATCGGGTAGGCGTAGTTAGTGTCGGTGTACGCCACGCGGGGGCATGTCGCACGGTTACATTGTGTCTTGCGACACGTTCTTGATGGGGAAGGACAGATGCGGGGACGGGAGCTGGAGCCGGATGAGCTTGCTGTGCAGCCACATGGCGTCCTGCAGCGAGTTCTCGACCATCCCCATGCAGCGCGAGTACCCTCTCCTCGGGGACCACTGATAACCGGTGTTCGTCCCACTTTGGGCACTTACACTTCTTCCACCGCGTACCACAGAGGTAACAGAACTCAGTTCGACATCGGCACGTCATATGGTAACAGCCAATGTTTAATTCGATCATCTGTGAGCAGCCTGGGCAGCGAGCCCATCCAGAGGTACGACTAAGCTCGAGGACTTGAGCAGTGTCTGCATCGGGGCGACAGACGTGTTTCCAGTCGCCTGTACGCTGTTCACGACATTTGCCACAGGTTCGCCTCCCACAGTTTGGTGTGGGGCAGGTGTACACTTTGCTAGCAAAGGTACCGTTAAAAAGGGGTCCCAAAAACCGGTTGCATGTAGGGGAGGAACAATAGACACGATTGAGGGTGTTAAGCTCAGCTTCCTTCTCCAGTAGCCTTGTGACTAGAGCGCGAGGAAGGTGTGGCCGAACTCGTGAAAAGGGGATATTCCGACTGCAGCAGCGAGGAGGATAAAGTGCTTCGTCTCTGGTTGCAGACTGAAATAGATTTGCGATGCAGTCAACATCGTAATAATGGCCACAAGGAGCACGAATCTCCACGCCATAAATGGGTTCTAGACAGATGACACAGTCATGACCAGTTGGACTGCAACGGTACCGCCTCAGTGAGAACTGACAATATAAAAAAATTAGAACAGACGCACTGATTGACCGTTCTTGACACAGTGGAATTAGAATTTGCCAGACCAAACTGGAGGGCTAGGTTTGAACCAAGGACGCGGCCAATCACAGAGGCGAACAGGCCACCCTGCGTATCAGATGGCGCAACAGTATTTCTAGGCGACGAACAGTCAATTATAATCTAAGCGCCAAGGATGCTATTGCTCCAACCTAGCAGGTTGCTTGTTCCCATTTCGTGTCGCCGTCCTCGAATGTATGTTGAATCTTCGACCGATTTTAGAAACCAGTGTCCAGCGCGTCTGCCGAGGAGCTGCCACAGGTGGCGCCTCCACTATAGGTGGCCTTTGGAATTCGAGGCCAACTTTCTCACCACCAGCGATCCATTCCGCCAATACACGGTCTTGATCGAGAGCAGCCAACGCGCGTGCTTGCTGCAAAAGCTCATTCATAGCAACATCGCGATCTGACAAGCCCTCTCCAGCGCTCGTTTTGTAGGTAAAGGTTGTCTCCATTTCGTCCAGCCCGTTAGGGCCAAGCTGGTCCAGGAGTGCCAACAAATCTTGTTCATAGGTGCTTTCGGCTGTTCCAACTCTCCTCCAGGAAGGGCCGGCGACGTTCATAGGGGAAAGAAAGACCTGGAGCGGGCGCCTTGGGAGGTTCCCTTTTAATATTCTAGCAACACGTGAGTCCTGTGCTTTACAACAAATTCGCACTCGGGCACGAAGCACCGTGTAATCCGGTGCACACTGCGTTCCAGAGCTCCCTTTTCTTACCTGTTCCGGCATATAGCATGACCGCTCGATGTGCAGAGCCCCACTACTATGTCCAACTGCATGGACAATGCCAATGGCCCTTCTACACTTTGCGCCGACCCTACCGACAGATACGCTTACCTCTCATCGGTAAAATTTTGAAACTGGCGACAAAGAGTTCTCGACGGTTGGAAAGTCGGAGTGACGGGAGTGATATTGTTGAAAGAAAGTCTGATTTTCAATTTCCGACGCTTGCTCTACTGACCACATCGAAACGACAGAGCTGCGTCGGTATATCCAGGTGGTTTTCGTTCAACCGGGAAAACTATGACTGCGCTGACTATTGAGTACCGGCCTCGCTGTACCTCATAGTTAAAATGCCGTCGGCCGCTCGTATCTGCTGAATACGTTGGCGGCAACTATGCTCGCAAGTTTGGATGCCACTATATGCACTTTTTGGTGTGCCATGGCAAAAATATACCAGGGGTGCGCAATCCAGATTGGTGGCCATGTCGCATCACGGCCGTGGTAGCGCTACTTACCGGTTTCGTCCATCAAAGCCGGTGAACCGTCTCCACCGTACCACGACTAGCTGAAATGTTTGCGCTATTCCAGATGGTTTGGGAATGTCAATCTTGAACAGATGAATCGTCTCCAGGTATAATGTCTTCTCGGAGATTACCTTCCCAAGAACGATAGCGTATGGACCGTGTTGATGGAAGCATCCAGGTAGTGTTGGGCAGGGTATGAAATTGATGGCGGGTTGCTTTGTCCCGAAGCAATCGCAGTCGGAAGTATTTCTTATCGCTCTCTGCTGCGATCTACCATCATCTTGTTCATGTTTGTCATTCCCGACGACCAGCCATCTAAGCAATCGCTGGACGACAAGGACAGACATGAAGCAAATCCAGACGAAGTAACGATTTGCTTACATCCGCTAAGATTCCCAAATCTGATTTTCAGAACCAGCCTCCACTAACATATTCTCCTGCAACAGAATCCATAGCCAGTATCAGCGATGCCTCCCCACCCCCTCAACGCCTACCTTCAAGACCAAACTAACCAACCTTTCCCTCCTGTTCGATGACCAAATCTCTATCCATGTCTATCGACGGTTTGCCCCTCAACATGGGAACCTCATAGACGGGCTGGTCACCAGACTAGATCATCCCATCCCAATCAAACAACCCGCCCCACCTCGACCCCGCTGCGATGAATCTGCCATCCCTGGAGACAGCAACACATTCGATGTCTCTTGGCACTTCCATCCTCGCCACTTGTTCGCCGTCTTTCATTCGCCATACTTGAACACCTCCAACCCTGCCACTGACGAGAATCTTGCCATTCGCTATAAATGTCAACGCATGTACCCAGTCACCAGTGTCAATTTCAGTGGTTTGGTAATATTCTTGTTTAAAATCAGTTACAATCCAATTCCATCGCTCAGTACGCACCAATGGCCTATGACTTGGACATTGGCGACGATCAAGAGTGTAAATGAAGAAGCTGTGGTACGTGGGCATACATCCCTGAAATAGGACACACCCCGTGATTTGGACGCTTAATTTCATTTCTACTACTACTACTACAATAGCAAGCGACGGCCCGTTCGCAATCACCAACGCCACCCTGGATTGAAGTTGCAAATAACAGGCTCTATGGCGTGCGAGCGAGTCAAGCTCTTGGGGTTCAAGTGTGGCGAATGCAGGATGGTGCCAGGTAGCGAACATGCCACTAGTGGAGCTCATCGGATGGCAGACAAACAAAGGCGGGGGCGCAACAACTACGAACAAGTCCGTATGCGCCATCAACGGTGGCGCGCCTACCGCTCGTCCCCCTTCACTCCATTGATACTGCTCGGACGTCCACAATGAGAACAGTAACACAACGGTGAGCTGGTTGAAAGATAGAGGAATTCTACCTCATCGTTCAATTCTCAACGTGCATGCCGAAACCTATGTAGAGGTACCGACACACCTACCCCACCAGAACGTCGCGTTGCCCAAACCCCGCGCTCGAACGAATCCCTCTGGTACGGTTGTCGCCCTTGATATCTAATCATTTGACGGCTATCTCGCTCAAGGCCCTATGGTCATCAAGTTCTTTGCATCCTGGTACCTCTCATCTTTTAGTCGTCCACTCCCCCAGGTGCGGCTACTGCAAAAAAAAAAACTCTCACTCGCGTGGGCCGACGCATGCATCAGGCTCAATATCGCCGAGGTCGAGTGCGAACGACACAAGGCGCTGCGCACCAGCCAGTGACGTTCCGTGATGTTTTTCTACGTGCACGGTGTCAAGACCAAGTACGCTGGCAGTGGGTCCTATAATCAACTTGTTGCCTTTAAGGTTTCTACCCCGTACACACCTCGCATCACCTCGCACCGTGCTGGATACCGACAGCACTTTGCGCAGAACGACATTGCGAAGCGTCCCAGTTTTTGCTAGGCTTACTGCTCGTCTACATTTCCACCGCCTCTGAGCTCCTCGAGAAACACACCGCCCCAGCGTTGCTCGCGTTCGAGACGAGGACGGATCTATGCCAGTTTGGACCTATGCGCTCGCTTCCCGAGCGCGTTGGAACTCGCGCGACATGTTCCAGTAGGTCAGTCATGTATGCATCCCATCGCCCACTCGTATTGATCCTCGCGACGCATCGTGCTGGGCGGGTGGCCGTATCGACCCAGCTGACTGAGGTCGCACGAAAATAGCGACTGTGTAACAGCAGAGACGTGGAGTTTCCATGGATAGATGCCGAGAAATGGGCCAAGTAGCTCAAGGACATGTATGGGGTCGAGGTGGGGAGCTATTTCTCTTACATAATGAATGCTCACTCATGGAGATGACAGTCGTTGAATCTAGGTGAAAGAGTGGATTGTCGGGTATCCGTATATGACGGCGCTCGTCGTCCTTGGTCTCGTTGGTAACATTGTCATGGGGCTGCACAACCCGTTTCGAGACAACCCACAGACTTGGAGGGGAGAAGCGGTGCTTGGATTGAACTTTACTTCCAGATAACAGTACGAGCTTGTATGCGAGGGTCCTCTACAGGGTCCATGTCGTAGGCTTTGCCCGCCTCATGCGGCGTACCCAAGCTCTAGCTCAACGATCAAACACCAGTAAACCTGCAGCCATTTAGCCATCAGGGTTTGAACTGCGTCCCCAGTCACCGTGGTATGATCGTGATTGCGTCCACCCACGAAGCGTTTGACATCGCTGGGGTCGATGCCTTCCATGAAACGCGTCTTTCATCCTGCCTCCTGGATGACTAAACCACCGAGGGATATAGCTGAAATGAGGTGCTATTCAGTCAAGCACGAGGTGGGACCAAGGCGGGGCAAAGGGTATGAGTGCAGACCACATCTTCATTTACTCCCTTGGAGTCGCTAATGTCCATGTCGACGACGATTGGTGCGAAACAAATAGAACAATAGTTCATCGGAACACACGTCTTGGTGGATTCGGCACCGGTCGTTCGGTACAGCATGCACATTACAGAATTGCCAGCATGAATGGCCGAATCTCGTAGTCCCCGCTCTCCTCTCCCAAGAAAAGGGTGCATATATGCCTGTTGGAAACGTCAGTGACGCGGCCGAATGATCATACGTCATTCACGTGCCTGGACTACGCAGGAAGTTAAGTCAAATACCTGGTAGAGATGAGGTCATCCAAACGCGGGATTGCATCCTGATGTTTCCGGCCATGAAAGGAAAAGTGGCCTGACACGACAAGTTGAAGAGCATGAGGTTGCGTTGCGCAAAAACACACCTTAATCAGAAGGACAAAGGGTACATGATTTGGATGAAGCTGGAACGCAATATTGCACCGGATACCACGCGCGCGTGTGTGTCTTCCGACAAGAGCTACAAAATTTGCAATGTAACCAAGAACGGATGACTGAATATCGATGGACTTTGTTCCAATAATGTTGGCGTCCATTCGTGTGAGGGTATGGTGACATGGACTTCCTCTGCATCGGTGAGTGCTGCGTCCCACTGTCGCAAGCGTGTCCGGACAAGAGCTCGACTAGCGAGTGCATGATGGGCCGTATCCTTGGACATCGGGTTGTATCCGCATTCGACAGTTGAGCGTTTTTCCATGCATAGAGCACGGCGTGTCCAATAATAACATCCAGTCCCTTGTTATACGAGGCGTAGGATGAGAAAGGGAATGTTGTTCATGCGAGGCCATACTTTGATAAGAGATAGATCTCTGATGGTGATTTCCCGTCGCGGTGTCACAATTGCAAAAAGTCTATCATTTGGGGAGAATGCGATTGAACGTCCATCGATGCTGCGCAGGACGAGGCCCGTTGTATGTGCGCCGAGGATTCCCAGAACGTGATGCTGTGGGCCTGTGGCTCGTGGAGTATGTTATGAATTTCCCATGTTGCGGCAGCGCGATGCATGGCTCACCAGGAACTGGCCACTCTGTGACGGTTGATGCCGTGGCTACATCGACTTGCCTGATCCTGCTGTCCCTGGTCGTGGCAAAGAGACAGTTGTTGAACCAGAGGAGACCACAGTGACCTGGTTTTGTGTTCACTTTCATGTCGACCAAGGATGACCGTCGCCATCGTCCCTGACTTGGACGGTGTCATGACTGGCTGTCGCGATTCGGTCGCCTTGTGGAGCGTATTTGGTGGTGACCGAGAAACACCTCCGAGTTGTGGTCTTGTGTGTGCACGTTCTTATGTCTGAAATGATGGCTGTGTCACATGTTAGCAGAGAGACTAGGTTCAAGGCAAAAATGACAATCTTGTCTTCAAAGACTTGCTCGTAGGCCGCTGCATCCCAAACCAAACGTTGTTCGACCCCGCTGCGATGAATCTGCCGTCCTTGGAGACAACAACGCTCCAGACTCCACCTTCCACTTCCATCGACGCTACTCGTTCGTCGTCTTTCACTCGCCATACTCCAATGCCCTCTCAACCACCACTGACCAGATACTCGCCGTTCGTTGTAAATTTCAATTATTCTTGTCCAATAGTCAGCACCAATGCAATTGCATCCTTCACCACGCACCACTCATGGCCGACGACTCGGACGTTGACGAAAATCAAACGAAGAAGCTGTAGTACGTGCGCTCACACGTTTCCATCTCCCTGAAATAAGGCACCCCTCGTAGGCGCCCGATTTCCCCGATTTCTACTGTTAAATTTGAGTTCACGACTCCAGGTACCGCCGAGTCGTCATTGGCATGTACTAAACGGCCGTTATTTCAGTATGATGATGCAACGGTAGCCGAAATTGGATTAATCTGGGATTCTGCCAGCGTTCACACCATCCCTGCAACATTGTTGCTATCTATCTTGAAGCCGTTTGTATGATAAAAGGTTTAAACTGTTTTCGAAATCTGACCGTTTTACAAACGTAAATCGACAGATCGATGAGTGCCATGTTCTTCGTGGAACGTGTCGACAAAAATATCCAGGCCGCTTGGTCAGGGTAGAAACGTGGCCGAGCTTGCTTTGTTCCGAACCATCCACCCAAGTGGATCCACGGGCGGGACTATATTCTCAATATGGGCATCCATCAACGGTGACCCCAGACCCAGAATAGAGAGGAATCCAATCAAACCACTCATCCATCCTTCCCACAGACTTGCCCTGAAGATCTACACGCGACATCACAATGAGATAGTCGGGGTGGAACACGTTTCGACATGTGGATGTCCGCTTGCTCACCCACGAACAATATTGACGTTCAAGCAGATTAAATCTACACTTGAAGGCTATAAAAATCAACCATGTGGTCTTTCTTTCACCATAAACTGTCTCTGGCAGCCTCTACTCGCCGTGTTCAGACGCCTCTTGTCGCTCCACCGAGTCTCCACTATGTTTGCCGACCTTGCTTCGTATCTTCCACCGGAGGCGAACGAACCTCAGCTTCAGTGGGCTAATTGGGAAGAAATGGTGGCAGCTTTCTCCCAGACAGTGTACCCACCTATGGCAATGTCCCGCCCGCAAGTCCCGACCACTCTCCCACCACCGACCCCTGTCGCCTCCAGCTGGCTGGAGAATCACAGTCAACGCGCGGTATACCCTGAGTTCGGCCTCGCTGGTGGAACGGCCGACTTTTTTCAAAGCTCAAGCACAGCAGTCGGTAGCGGATACACCGGAAACAGCGCACCGCACCAGGGCCTCATCCAACCGACGTTTTACATCAACCACGCGTCGTTTAGGCAGTCGCCGCCCGCTCTCAGCACATCCGCCGCGCCCGCCTCAGCGAATGAAGGTCGATCCGAACAAGCTGTGCCGGCTGCAAACGCGTGGTCCGATGTCGCGTCAGCCGGTGGAACAGGCGGCAGAGACGAGATCGGGCCACAGCGCCTCCGGAGGACGCAGGCGCGCGCATCGAGATTAGACGCCAACGAGCCGTACGCCAAAGCAGGTACGCGCGACGCGTCTGGCTCGGCGGCGCAACCCGAGAGAGTTGGACAGACGTCCTATCCTGGTGCAGAGCAGGAGAACGAGGTGGTGGAACGCAGGACTGTCTGGGTAAGCATGATAGTGTCGGGATACGTGTCGGATTTGCTGACACCTGGGTGACAGAGGGGTGTGCAGTATCGTTGCCACTGTGGCAAGTGGGTACTTGAACGCAGGAGAGCGAAGCACGAACCGACGCACGGCGTCACTTGGCCATGTAGCATCTGTGAAGTACTCAACAAAGATCAGTATGTGTCGTTTTTAATGTCGGCCGTTTTCTTTGCTGATCGGAATGTATTTAGGAGGCCGCTCTCTAGGAAAGACGCGTTGAAGCGTCATATATGTATGCAACACGCCGAATACAAAGATCTGTTGGAACGACAAGAGTTGAACCTCTTGCTGCCCAGTGACACCGACAGGCCTACAGACAAAGGGGCACTTAGGCAAGCGATGGGAACCATTTCGGCTGGCTGACAGGTTCCCGCCTGACGCCTCATAGCCGCTCTGTATCTTGGTTATATTTTTCTTGGCAGTCCTCTGCTACACGGTCTTATCATTGTGCCTTTGTATGTTTACACCTGCTATGACTTCATTCCTTTCCAATTAGTCCGAATTTCTCACAAGCCTCCAGCCTAACTTGCGGATGTTGTCGAAAGGTAAATTACAGTGTTGTTTTGTTCAATCATTTGTTGTGGGTGTGATTGGCGTATATATAGGATTCATCTCGTGGTTTTCATCAAGACTTCATTTCGAGCGAAGTAGTGCGATCGCGGACATCAAGAAAAGAACCTTCTATGTATTAGTATCGTCTATAAGATTCTACGTAAGAAACCCAATGCATATGTCACTAAAGGAAAAAAGCAGCCTAAGGTATATGTAACGACATTCAAAGTACCAATCATGTCCTTCAAATACGACACGGCGTTACGTCGTCAGTCGTCTCCTTCATCTACGTTCATAGTTTTTGCCGGGATGAAATACACCAATCTTGCATGACCATCACTTGCATGTCTCTTTCGTCGTCTGCATAACCCACGTGTGCGAGCGTGGTGGCCCGTGCACGATAGCATGTTCATTGCTTGGTTTTCTTAGCAGGCACGAGGAGCCACCATATCGCGATCAAGAACCGGAGACCGGTACCGATGCCGAGCGTAGCAGCGGATCCAATCTTGTCCACCAACGCGCGGCTGGTAAACCCACCCAAGAAGAGGAAGAGGATAGCCATAACCTTGTGATCACGCGCCTTGACGAGGCGGCGGAAGTGGAACAGCTGTGGCTCGGTCATGAGCTCGCACCACGTCGTGGTGAGCACGACTGTCGGTGTGTGAGCACGGCACATGGGTGCAGGAGACGGGGGACGTACCGGTCGTTGTGAATTGAGTGCCGAGCCGTTTGCCCATGATGCCTTGGAGACCCATGCTGGCACTGATGAAGCCGATGGCGACGAACGTGAGGACGTCTGTCCATGCGGGGTCACCGCGCGAGTCACCGATGCTACCTGAATTGCTCTTGTAGAGCGTAACGGCAGCAGCCATGGTGCAGAGCGTTTGGAAGAAGGTGCCAAGTGACAACCACATGCGAGTCTTGGCTCCGATCTTATCGCCGATACGGCCGATGAAGGCACCAAAGATAAAACAAAGCAGGGAGCAGAGGGCTTGTCGGTCTGCAATGTGGAAGGAGAAGTCGTGTTCGCCGTTGAAGAGCCTCGCGACAGCGAGTGACAGCTGTGAAAGACATGGGTAACAAGGACAATGCAGGAGCGAGGGGGCGTACTTGCACAGTATTGCCTGTCTGGAAGGCACACCAAACATATATAGCACTAAAGCACACCGCATCGCTGCGAGCCGAGCGGGTAAGTGAAAGACGAGACTGGAGAAAAACGGAAAACACACATGAAACCAGTCATGTAGCAGTACGCGGTCAATGGTGCAGCCGCCTGTGCCGTATCAATCTCTTCCATGAGGATGGATTTAATGTCCCTCATCTTAGAACAAACGGTGGATTCGATATCGCGATTGAGCTGAGTTGGATCAGCGTTGGCAGTGTTTGCAACAGAAGGTGGCACTGCTTTTTCGTCTGGGGTGGTAGAAGTAGGCTCGCTGCTTTCAGCGACGGCCGCGAGCGACGCAGTACTGATTGGCCGGGACCACCTGGAAGGGAGGAGCGGCGTCTGTGACGGTGTCCGACCGTGGAAAGCAGCCAGGCCTTTCTTCCACATCTTGCTCGAAAGACAGGAGGAAAAAAGAGGAGAAAAGCGACCGTTCGACGGACGGGGACCTACGAGCGACGTTGGCCTTCAAATACCCTACCGCTTCCCTTAACGCCGCTTATTTATTCGATGGACCCTGCAGCTACTTACGAGACGCCCGGCTCCGTCGTTAGGACCAAGACAAGTCCACGACCATCGCAGTTGGCAGAATCTCTCAAGTCGCCGCCCTTTGCGAGGCTGGTGTTTCCGCTTAAACGACGCACATTTCTATCGGGACATCGGACTGGCCAAGCACCGAATACAAGGGACACGCCAAGAAGGGCAATTTACTAATCACAGGGACCGTTCAGGGCATTTCGTTTGTTCCCGATCCGCTTTCATGTGGTCCACTACCTTTAGACATTCCGGACACGACTCGGACTCTGACTCGGACGTCGATGGCAATAATCAACCAGAGTCTGATCATGCGCGTCTCATGCGCGAGATCGATCTCTCCGCCAGACACGAGACCGTAGAGTACCGCCCGAACCCGTGGAGCATCGCTCGAATCAACGCAGCCTGTCGTCCTCCCCGGCGAGAACCAGCCCCCGCACCACCCCCTGCAAAGCCTTCGCCAAAACACCAGCCAAAGCCCATTGTCGAGGCATTCAAGAGGCAGGCCAATCGAGCGGTACGTGACGTCAGAACTGTTCCTAGCCCTGACAAGCCTTGCGCCACGACGACGATCCCTGGATCGGCCCACAAACCACCCCAGGGCTGTGAGACTTTGCGAAACTCGGCTCCTACGCGTCCGCAATGCTTGGACGTGCCTCGTCCTGTCCCAGTAGACACACCTGAAAAGAGGCAACCAGCGCATATATCCACTCATCGCCCTCCACTCGAACCCAGACGGCCATTCAGCACGCATACAGCCACCCGATCATCCCCAGTGCCACTGGTACTCAAAAGCGCCTCCGAGGTCGGTAATGTTGTAAGAAACTCAACGCTCCGTCACAGTTCTCCCGGCCCTCCGTCGCATGTACCAGTCTCAGGTAAGACCCTCCAAGCCTTGTGCCTGGCAAGTGTACCGAGGCGCACCATGTCCCTCAGCTCTGCCGCTCGTATCTACGCCCACTCCACCTGCCAATGGCCAACAGGATCACCATCACGGTCCGAAAACGGTATCACACTGGCTCTTGACTGCGCTGCACAAGGGGCTCGATGCGTGTCCGCCCCCGCCACCTGAGCCTGGGAACCACCCTGATCCCGCGCATACACGCTCCCCAGAGCCGAAGCGTGGACACCTGTCTCCAGACCTCTCACCGCCCCCACCGCCCAAGAAACCACGCGTGGGGATGATAGCTTCACGCCCTGGCCCACCGCCGGCATCCCCCTCCAGGAGGTGCCCCACCGCCTACGCCTTCGGCGACGATGCGGACACGGTGTGGTCCACAACACGCGGCACGAAACGCGGCCTCGCGCTGGCGAACCGGGCGAAACAAGGTGGGGTGCGCCAGTCGGGGCGGTTCAGGCTTCCGATTGCGGGGTTAACTAGGGGCATGGCTCTGCCCCGTGCAAAGCCGCGCGTGATCACGTATCTGCCGCCACCTAAGGTCGTGGGCAACAAGGCTACACGGGCTGACACCGCGGTGGAAGAGGACATCGAGGTTCGAGTGATGGGTTCGGACGTGACACTCGTGAACGAGGACGGCGATGACGTCGTGGTCGGTGTTGACGTCGACGAGGTTTGTGCGCAGTATCCCAAGACCCGCGCGCGCATGAAAGCGGTTCGCGTCTGTTGTTGTGACTGGATGGTGCTCATGCCTTTTTGTTTAGTAGGAGAGTCGTGTGAGGAGGGTGTTTGGGTGTATTGTCGAGGTGCAGGTGTGAGCGGGATGCAAAGACTGCTGTTATATTCCTCGACTGCGCTTTCGGCTGCTTATCGGATGGATGGAGGGACGTTTGAACAGCCCTTGTTGCTCGAGGTAAGGGGTATGAGGGTTTGAATGTACAATGGGAGTCGGCACATGCAAATTTGAACTGTAACACCCCTTTTTTTCGATTCGACCCGTTGAGCGCGTAACTAGGATATTCAGTACGGTCAGTTCAGCTCGTCCGTTTGATTTCCTGCACACCCATGTTCTGATTTTTTTC
>JBBPMS010000357.1:0-20235 GCA_038090435.1 Phylloporus scabripes | reverse complement strand
AAGGCGAACCCAAAGACGAGGCGGAATGGTATGACGAATCGCCCTGCGAGTGAATGTAAAAATAAGCACGCAGTGTCACCGAAATGACACTTTTATCAACTCACTAAAACAACGGTCATCAGTTACATTGCAAGATTCATGAACAATAATTTAACTCACCGTCCTCGGCTTCGTGTGAGGACGCGGACGACGGGTTGCTGCTTTCGTCGAGTCAGCAGCTGCAGTGGGATTGAGAGTTGAATCCATCTCACCTCTTCTTCTTCCCGAAAAATTCCGCAATCTCCGTTCCTATTTTCCCGATGTCCTTTCCAGCCTTGAAGCCATACGAAGGGGAGGCATAATTCGAGGACGTAGACTCTGTGGCTTGCCTTTTCTCTGGTGGTGGGCTCGACCGTTCATCAACATGATTCATCGGCTCGTCCACTTGTTCCCTAGGTAGTAGTCTATTCGCAAGGCAACGATCAATCGTCACATCCAAAAATGTGCATCATCTCACCCAGTTTCTTCTACGAGTGTTTCCGGTGAGTGTCCCCTATGCTCGGTTGGCATTATTCAGAAAAACGGATTTGGCACTTACTGCATTCTAGTGAACAAAGAGATAGGGTGTCCATCGAGTTGAGGAAAGTCATTATAAGCGTCCGTGCTTGTTTGCGGAACAGGCATGGGAGCAGACATGATTGGGGCGACAGCGGCCATGAGGAAAGCAACAGAGATAAAAACACGGGAGTGCATCGTGTAGTCGATAAATAAACAAGAGCGTTACCAGGCCGTCAACGGCAAGCTAGAGTTAGGAAGTAGACAAAGGCTGATAAAAAGTGGGTGATGAGCAGGTCGGTGTGAGCCTGGAAGGCGGGACAGACTTACTAGCCAGCACCTGTGAGCCAAGAAGCAGAAGAAGGCTGAAAGAGCGAAGGAGAGGAGTCAGCATTTATATTCTTTGACGAAAGGAGTCATAGTTACTATCATGATTAAAAACAGCGTCAGTTGGTAGCTGTGGATAAAATGCGTGATCGCAAGTCACTGCAAGGCTGGCGCATCAGTAAACCAAGAAACGTCCAAAACCAAAATCCTAATCTTGCACGGACGCGCTGGATAAACCCTATGTATTTGGCCAAAGCCACGCACAAGATGCGATGAGAGCGACAGCAGTATGAACCGAGGAAAACAGGAAATAGGAGAGCGGGGCTAAATACCAACAAAGATAGAAACGAAACCGGAGGTATACCGATACAGGGCTGTCGCTCTGGGTGACAGAGCGTCGTGACGGCTCGTATATATTTACTTGATACGGTTGGCTTTCCTTCCCAGGGGTGTTCGTTGCGCTGACGATTTCGTTTGGGAGCGGGTCAACCCGTGACTTGGTGGGTGGAGCGGGCGCCGCCGACTTGTCGTGCAAAAGGCACTGGTTGAAGTCGTTCTCTGCTCACGAGTGCGATAAGATCTGGTCTAAATGACATGTCACCTGCCAGAGAGCGACTCCAGACGCAATTGAATCCGCTCGACATTGATGGCTACGTCAGCTGAAACGCACGATCCGTTTTCTCGACGGGAGCTCGGCGGTACGCTCCTCGTGAGATTGCACCTCAAAGTAGTATGGAGGGGTAGCTCGCTTGTTTTCGGCCCGATCTGTGACCGTTCGGAGCCAACGAGGGTAGAACAGATCACGATGATCGCACAAAAGTTGCACTACATCCTCCGTAGCATCTCCAACATTGACAGCTAGATGGTTGGAGTTGAAAGAATGGCGCAATCGTGACACTGTCTGTGAGATGAAGAAACACGAGTCAAGTGAATGTGACTCTGTAGGCAAGCTGCGAGGGTATCGCTTACACGTCGACCAGTCCACCTGAGATAAATGCGTCAAAGCTTCCGATATTTCATGTTACGTGGAATACAGGCGAAAACGGTTCAACGTTTTATCTACTCCAAGTGGCAACCAGCGACCTATAACTCAATGGCGTAAGATCTGTGCCGCGTTCCGCACCACTTCCGCCACGGTGCATACTCTTCCCACCTAGTTTTGCTTTTTAGACACTGCACATTCCACACGTTATGGTATGGGGAACTGCGGAAAATTCTCCTTTTTTTTTCCGACAGTGCGTGATAAATTAGGAGCACGCAATTCTTCACCGACTCGACGAACGGGAGGGAAAGGGAGGGTGAATGAGGGCTGAAATTGGCCGCGGTCATGTTGTTGTGTCATCTGTGATGGGGTGCTGCTATCGTTGCATGCTGTGGGTTGGCAAAGGAAGCCCAGAGAGTGCCGGTACGTCCTCGCGAAGTGGGTGGGAGAGGTGGCCACCCCGTCGTCGTTGGGTCAAGTCATTACAGTACGGGAAGGGTCAGTGAGGTGCGCGAATAGATGACTAAGCATGTTCCATATCGCTCGTCCTCTGCTCGGACCGGACGGCCGGATGTTTAAGAATCCATTCACCGCTGCCGCCTTCTTTTGCATAGATGTTCATCATGACAAACGGCGGGTACCCGTAGCTGCTAAGTAGTAATGTCACTGTAATTTATTCGCATTACGCTCCGAGTCGCAATGGACCTACAGGTAGTTGGCGCTCTTGTGGTGAGTGGCCAGGAATGCGGTCACGTCAAATCGATCGAGCGAAACACAGTAATCGCCACTGTCTCATGGGTTGGACGCGGTGGATTAACAACTGAGGAATATGCCGCCCAGGCCCGGTAACAGTGGACCTGTCGACATTAGTGTCAAGGACATCTCCGCGACGCGGCCCGAATCCCAGACGCGTGTTCGGCGCCAACGCATAGGATACGCCTTCCAACCCGCCGTCCTCCAGCCACAAGCGTCATGGCCGCCTATATTGAATGGCGGCAGGGAGTACTATCAGACTGACGCCAAAATGAGCAAGTATTCTGTACAAGGTGTAAGAGCATACCACTGAGTATTATGAAAACGCATTTACAATCGGAAACGCCAGCGGGAGGAGCACAGCAAGACCAGTACAGGAACGCGGTAGGCATTGTTCCTACGGCGAACAGGGCAAGGGCGTAACTCTCCAAATCCACCAGGATGAGGATAACAGAAGCCAAAGACTCGTATGGTTTAATGGGCGTGGGTGGATGCTAGTTTGCGAGCAGACTATTTTCCTGTCGTGCGCATCACAACAATCAAACGACATCGTCAAAAATAAAATTGTCTCGTTCTTGTTCCCAGTGCCTCAATTACAGCCCACGGCCCGCTTCTGATAGACACCATGGTGCCGCGGTCACCTTTGTACTTTATCCAATGAGTCCCCCTTTACGACGTGAACAGTTGTTACGCACCTGAAATCATCCCTCGCCGCCACTTTGGTTATCGCTACGTTATCTCCATCGTGACGTCGGCGCGACACTAGTACCGATCCTAACGGGGATGTCATGAAACGCTGGCAAGCCTGCCAACCCCGGCGATCTTCGTTGACGCCACAGCAGCACTAGAGATGACATACTTATTACACAAGTCGCGGTTGTTTAGATCCGTCGGTTACTTACATCGGTGGCGTCGTCTCGGGTCGCTAGACACCGTGTTCGCGTATCTTTTTGGTCTTTCAGTGTCTTGCGATATGATGTGCCAGAATGGCAACAATTGAAGCCGGGTAAATTGGGTCGCTTGTTTCACGATGTGACGAGACGTTGATTGAGAATGGGAGCTATCCAGTGAAAGAACTGGGACCGTGCACGGGCATCCATGGAGACAGTGATAACATGACTAGGGAAGAATCCAACAGCGCACCCCGTTGTGGAAAGCGGCGCCCACGTCGGCAAGATCATGACCAAGCACAGGCTGTGGCAACCCAGCTTGTCTCCCACCTCCAACGTCGTCCGTCATGACCACATCCCTCGACCACCTCAAGCAGACTGGGACCACCGTCGTCTCAGACTCTGGCGACTTTGAGTGTAAGCATCTTAATCCTCGCCCAGCTTGAGCGCCTACTGACAATCGAGCGCGATCTTATCAGCGATCGATGTCTACAAACCACAAGTACGTCTAGATGTTCTGTATCCAGGGGCTTGTCGCATATCATAATTAAAATCGGGTAGGATGCGACTACCAACCCTTCCCTAATCTTGGCCGCAGCCAATAAACCCGAATATGCACGTCTCATCGACGCCGCTATCAAGTATGGAAAGACCAAGGGCACGACCGTCGAGGAACAAGCCAATGCCGCTCTGGACCGTTTGGTATGAATGGAAGCTCTTCCATTGTCACCATCTTTCTCACCACCACCTTCATTTTTAGCTCGTCGAATTCGGTAAAGAAATTCTCGCTATTATTCCCGGGCGTGTGTCGACGGAGGTCGACGCTCGTCTCTCCTTTGACAAAGAAGGCACCAAGAAAAAGGTAAATGATCTCGAACACGTGAACACGTAATTCGGCAAAACGTGCTGATGCTCACCAATCATTCTCATCACTAAGGCCAAAGAGCTCATCGCGCTTTACGAATCTGTCGGTATCAAGAAGGAGCGCATCCTCATCAAGATCGCATCGACGTGGGAGGGTATCCAGGCCGCCAGGGAACTCGAACGAGACGACGGCATTCATTGCAACCTCACGCTTCTTTTTGGTTTCGGTCAGGCTGTTGCTTGCGCCGAGGCTGGCGTGACCCTCATTTCGCCCTTTGTTGGTCGTGTAAGTTGACTTTATTCTATTTTCTATTCGGATCTTTCCAACACGCGGCTCAAACGCCTTACCTTCCAATTCATTTATTCTAAACATAGATCCTCGACTGGTACAAGAAGAGTACTGGCAAGACCTACGAAGGTGATGAGGACCCTGGAGTCATATCGGTCAAGAAGATCTTCAACTATTACAAACAACACGGGTACAAGACCATCGTCATGGGTGCCAGTTTCCGTAACGTACGTTAAGCTTGCAGCGTCTGTTTGGCTTTCCCTCACACGCTGCATCCCCATCGGCCGATCCGCAATTCAAATTCTTCTGCCTGGATCCCCATAGACTGGCGAAATTAAAGCATTGGCTGGGGTCGACTTTCTGACCATCTCGCCTGCCCTGCTCGAAGAACTCAAGAAGTCCACGGAACCTGTCCCTAAGAAGCTGAATGCCCAGGCGGGTGGGTCCATTCACTCCATTCACTCGTTCGATATAGCACTGTCTCAAACCATGCCGAATATGTCACGGCTCGTTGATCCGTTAACCGATTCCTTCCTCGTCTCCTTTTTTCCTTTTCCTTTTTTTGCAACCCCCTTTGTCTTTCCATTCTTGTTCGTCCCATTCCATGATCATTTTATTTTATTTCTCGATCTGAATGCTTATCGCTTATGCATGACGCATAGTCACCGAGACAATCGCCAAGGTCTCGTTTATCGACAACGAGCCCGAGTTCCGCTGGGCTCT
Organism: Phylloporus scabripes; assembly: GCA_038090435.1. Lineage (NCBI taxonomy): Eukaryota > Fungi > Basidiomycota > Agaricomycetes > Boletales > Boletaceae > Phylloporus > Phylloporus scabripes. The sequence continues at coordinate 14,873 of JBBPMS010000357.1, read as the reverse complement.
CCTCCAGGACCAGATGGCGTTTGACAAGCTCCACGAGGGCATCAAGAAATTTGCAGAGGACGGTGAAAAGCTCAAGGGCATCCTTCGCGACAAAATCGCCGCTGCGTAAACTGCCGTTGTTTCCCATTGTATTCCTTCCTCCTTTTAGATGTATGTAAACAATATCAGCATCGTGATGGATTGTAAAAATACATTGTATAGAACGCCTGTGATCGCCGCATCAGCAGGTGACGTGTCCGTTCATATCACCCAGCGTTCCAGAATCCCCCCAGTGGCAAGACCCCCACTCACCCGTTCATTTTGATTTTGGGTCGTGATCACAATTCTTCTATCACGTACTCGTCCATCTCCGTGGTCACGCCACACCACGTTGGATAGGATGTTCAATGGATGGTACGATTCCTCCTCGAGCTTGTTGTTGATCCATCAGGAATCGATCGATCGGATTTGGAAAGTTTACCGTGACCGTGGCTGTGTGCGTGACTGTGACTCTCCCTTCCATTCTGTCATCAGAGGCGAGCAAAGACGACGTCGCAACCAAATGGCGAGATGAAAGAGCAACCATCTCGCGAACAAGAAGACGATTTAATGCAAGATTTGTCCGTAGACACTAGCGAAGTACAAAATGTGCATGATCTTTATAATTACTTTAAGTTGTACGTACTGGATGCCATGGATACAATTATCATACTGGGAGGCGAACAAAGCTAGGACACAATGAAATGAGCGGAGACAAGACAATAACATCATCGCCGTCACGAGCCTTACCAGGCGTCGGGCGAGACGCGCGCACGTCAAAACTGTCTATTCTGGGCCATGTCAACATCTTGAGAATCTCGACAAGGATGCCAAGACATACCGTATCAGATGAGGGTCTGGAAAATCCACTGGCAGGATCCTCAGAGGGCCGAGGCCCCCATTTCCCACTCCTCCCGTGTCACACACCCAACAGCCCGACACACTGGACACGACACTTCCACAAACGACCCCGTCTTGTCTGCACCCCAGCCAGCCACACGCTCCGCACTCACCAAACACTCTGGATGGAATGTATGCGGGCATACGGCTACGTCGCTAGCCCCACTGATTAGCGAGCGGATACACACTTGCTGGACTGGTGACACCGATACGTCGGGATACGGATCGTCATCCGAAGGACCAACGCCACAGCTCGTGTCTGAGCAGCGCAAACCTTGCTCTCTCTCTCGCTGTTCCACACGTTGGCGGAGTGATGGTCCAGGCGCAGGCGGGAGCGTCCATGTCTTGCGCTCCCGGCGAGGTGGCATTGGGCGTGTGGGCCGGAACATGTTTGGACGGAGCGGAAAGACACGAGGCCCGTTCGCGGGAGGAGGACCAGGTTGACGTCCAGCCGCTTCTGGCATTGTTCGAGCTTGCGGTTGCGGTTGAACGCCCTCTGTGGGAGGCGCAGCAGCGGGAGCAGGACCGGGACCGGGAAAGGGAAATGGGAAGGGGACGGGCCCAGCTTGTTGTCCATTGACTGGAATGAATGTCCGCGTCGTACGCAATAGGCCCTCGATCACCGACTGGAAATCTGCGAACCCGTTGGGGTTCGCAGCGCCATTTCCGCCAGCGGCACCGTCACCCTCTTCACCATTATCAGCAGCATCACCGCCCTCGGTGCTATCACGGGGTTCATCCCGTCGTTCTTCTGGACCGGGCGGAACACCAACAAACATATCCAACCCTATCGTCAATACATCCATTCCTGCGAAAGGCTCGTTAGTCGAGCTGGGCAGGGATACCATGCGCAAAAGGCGTAGAGGGTGCAGAAATAACGTACCCTGGTTTCCATCTCCGGGTACTTGCCCTCCAGGGGGCCGCATGGGTATCTGGATGGCTGGGAAAGAAAACATAGGGACTCCAGGCATGCCAAAGAATGGATTGAAACCATGGCCAGCGCCAGCTTGTCCATTAGGAGGAACGGGTAGAGGAGTATTAGGGGGCCCTCTGTCCGTGGCAGGACGGGGATCCGTGGTCGGGGGCGAGGGATCTACTTGGGGTGCAGCAGCAGCCGTGGGAGCACCACCTTCGGCAGGGAATTGTGGCGCAACCTGCGGATCAGTTGGTCCTGCATTTGCGACACTATCTGGTTGAGTAGGAGGCACCTGGTTAAATGGACGTCTCGTCGGTGGAGTGTAGGTCAGGTTTTCGGGATCAATGTTAAACCTGCAGGTCGGGCACGTCGCCTGCCTTGCCCTCGTGAACCATGGCACTAGACAAGACGCGTGAAACACATGAGCACATGGAAGCGTAATTATCTTGGGGTCTTCAGGGGAAGGTGAGGCCGAGGTGGATGGTCCCGCGTCCGAGTGCGAAGTGGAGGTATCAATGTCCATCGCGTCGCTTTCTGTATGCGTCTCGTCCCGATTCCTCGACTGCGGCGCTTCACTCGCAGAAGGTTGCAGACTACTAAAGCTGTCACTCTCGCCATCTAGCAGCGTGTCCCAACAGACGGCACATCCAGACGACGATCCCTCCGCAGCTAAATCCCCAGCATGCCCGCCTGGTGCACCTTCAACACGTTCTAACCTCTTGACGAGTCCCAGCGGCACAACCTCTAGCCCAGCAAGAAGCTTCTTCGCACGCTCTGGGTCTTCTCGTCCCTCCTCCATAGCTTGAAACTCTTGGAAAAAGGCCGCAAACGATGCAAAGAGCTCCTCCCTGGCAGTCGCATCCATGCCCATCATGCCTGGGAGCCCACCCTGAGAGCCGGGAGCAGGCCCCGTCCGATTACCGCTATTGGCAGGGGGAGGTCCAAAGAGTGGTATGGTGAACGTGAAGCCTGCCGTCAAGATCGGAGCACCGCGTGGGGTCGTTGTATTGTTGTTTGCAGACGACGGATCTGTAGTACCCTCAGTATGTGTATGTGGCTGCGCGTGCTCGGCCGGAGCGTCGCCTGCAGGGTGATTGCCTCCAAGAGGGCCCAGGCCAAACAAGGCTCCGAATAGGCCCGCTGGCGTACGAGGTGGTTGCTGCGGGCTCGGACTTTGCGGCGCAGCAGGTGCCGGTGGCGGACCGCCCACACGCTCAGAGGGATGCCGACGATCCCGAGCGTCGTCCCCGTCGTCGTCCACACGCGCACGCCGGGTCCCAATGGCAGGCCCGACGCGCGGTGCATCACCTTCATCGTCTGTCCAAGCACTATCGTGATCTTCATCCACAGCATGCGTGTCTTGACGTGGCGGTACTGGGTTGTGAGAGACAACACCAGCGTCTGATTCGTCCGACGAGTCGGACACAGAGTCCAAGTCTGGCATGGAGTGCTCGTCGTCGTCGTGCTGCGGATCAAGTTGAGTAAGAGGTACACCAGCATCCACAGGTATGGACGCTGAGGATGTGGGTGGGTCTAAACTGGGAGATGTGGCATCCGTGGGACGAATGTCGTGTCCGTTGCCCACGGAATCTGGCAACTCGGGAGGTGGGATATTATCCATGGGATCTCGCGTACTATCTCCCTGCGTCCCGCTATCATGGCTGTTTGCAAAGGCATGATTGATGTTTCGGAAGACGCTCTGGATGGTTGTTCCGATGTTGAAACTGGAGTTGAAAGGTAGACCACGGGTACTATTGTTATTCTGCTGATCGTTGTTCATGAGAGATGGTGGTGGTAAGAGAACAAGAAGTGGTCAAGGGCTGCTTTGCCTGCGACGCGCGCTCTGTAATCCACATCTTGCTGTCACTTGTTTGTCACACTCGGGCAAACACCAGAAAATTCGACACAGCTCTCGCGGATTCTCGCGATCGCCAGTTCGATCCCCCATAATGGCAATCTTTTTACGGCAGGTCGCTCCTGGTGGGAGGTCAGACGACGCAAAACCGACGAGCCAGAGCTTACTTAAAGAACGAATTAAGATGTGTATAGGCTAGACAGATCCTACTACCAATCCTGCGCGTCGAACAGTATATACGGAGAATAAGAACCTTGAAACGATCACAACGTCTTGGCTTTGCCCTTGCGCTTTCGCCTGCGCAGATACCGTCGGGAGGCTGGGACCCCAAACTATCATCGCGTCAGCCTCTGGCACCTGAAACCCGGTCGGACTACTTACCCGGACTATCGGGTAAAGTATCAAAAGTGCCCCTCCAACAATCCAACCCCATCGTACGTGCTGTGGCAAAGGCTCACGGAACATTCCGCTGCTCCATTTGGTAATCACCAACAGCTCCGTCAGGACCGTTGCGAGCAACAGCCAACAATGTTGGCCCATGCGCTTTGCTTTTCTGTCCGGAGAATTATCACGTGATGGAAAAACAATAATGAACCAACCATACTTTGGATCATTGATATACTGGTATAGCTCCCGTACAGCCGGTAAAGCGCACAAAAAGACAAACGCAAGCCGCATTATGACAATTGGATGATTGGGCTCCATCCATAGTAATGACTAGAATAACCATTCATGATTGACAAGTCCGTTAAAGACCGACATGATCATTCATCAGGGGTATCGCTTACCTTCAAGTAGAATGGATTCAATTCCGCAGCAAGAAACACCGCAAGGAGCAGTACGACTGTGACATAGTGACGGAATGATGTTGTTCCCTCCCATTTGAAAGCAGTCCAATCGTGTGGTGAGAACTGGCTCAAAACCCGCTTTGCTTTCGAGCGCAGCCCCCGTGTTTGGCGCAGTCCGCGCCATTCGTACGGCTAAACAGCGGCCCGGTGCGATGAGTTAGAAAGCGCTGTGACGGCAACATCAACATACCTTGACTTCCAGGTACTGGCATGTCTTCATACCTATCCATACGGCGGCCTATGAGAATATCGTGGCTATGTGGAAATGGAAATTGAAACGCACCAACATAGGTACCGATCCAGTTGCAAAGCAAAACATCAAGTATCCACTGATAGCAAGATATCAGTCACTGAGACATCTGGAACGGAAGTAGTTTACATGGTCCCACCAGCACTGTCAAATGCTTGAATGCAGTGCGGAGATAAGATCTCGATTAGCAGACGTACCTCGGCGAAGTTCGGGAGCTGATGCTGCAAACTATACTCAGCAAACTCAAAAGCTATACTCAAGATCTTGAATAAACGAAATTAGCCGCTCGGTCTAAAAGGTGTGTTGACAAGGAGCACACACCCAACAAAACCAATAATCGCGCAATATCATTGCCTTCCCAAACCAACCCAAGGTATGTGCTAGGCAAAACACGTCGACTGCGTCCTAAGCAGACGAGTTTCAGACTACGGAGTCTGAAGAGTATGAAACATAGTGACCCAGATATTCTGCACAGTAAGCGCGCAGTTTTCAGCGTAGCTCTTCTCTGGAAGGGGAACGTTTAAGGCAGGGTCTATAAGCGTCATCATTCTTCTCGCAGAATGAAGGTCCTGGAAGAGCAAGAAGACCAAGGCAAGCTCATAGAGCAAGTTGATCCCAAGGACAATCCGCCAGAAGGCGGGATGCGGACGTATGAACGGGCCATCCCTGAACTGGACCATGGAGAACATCAAGAAGGAGGCTATAGCGGCGTATACGCCTCTGGATATGAATGAGATCAAGAATGAGATCTGGACAGGTGGAGACAGGAATGGGAAACACATACACGCGTCGCTTGTCTCGACCCTCTGCAAGGACATCTTGAGACATGGCGACATAAGCCAACGCGGCGAGACCGACGGAAAGCGCGGTGAGCGTGATGGGTTTGTAGAAGAATCTGGGGACATTCAACGAGCATGAAATAAGTGCTCGAGGTCGACGCACTCTATGGAGGTGTCATGGCGTTCCTGGAAAGGGGCGATGCGGGTGTAAGGCTCAGTGCGATCTGCCTTTGCCTGCGTCAATCGCGTCACAAACAGTGGTTTACCGGCAACATACATCGAACCCTAAGTACATTAAGAGGTGAATCAAATAGCCGCCTGGCTACTCACAACGAACAGGAGCGCCGTGTAGACCCGGCTTGGGCTCTGGGTCCGACGGGGAGTGGAGTACATCAGAGCCCTCAATAGGAGAGACTGGTGACTCGGGTTCGGAAGTCATCCTGGACAACGATGATAAGGAGTGGAGTTATAAGCTCAGTACGGATGCCATGCGGAAGAATGGCAGCGTCGTTAGCCAATAGCTGGGCAGGTCCACGCACGCGCCAGGAGAAGCGCACGTTGAAGTCTTTCGATTACATAATCAACTCGTCAGAACTCAAGTGCGCCCAAAGCGCAGTTCAGCGGAGGTTTCAAGTCCAGCGACCAGGATACGATGAACAGGATACGGATATACCCATATCTGCAGGCCAGTCGATGACTGGCACAGACTTGGAGGCATAGCAGTCCGAAAGTGGCCGGTTTGTGAATCCCGACCCGGATCATGATGTCCTGTGCGGTGCGAACGATCCAGACTGTCAGGTGGCGCACTTATCGTTCTATGTCGATATCGTTTATGGTTAAAGCAGATGACCACGTCCCTGTCGATGACGTGCGGTGTCTGGGTTTGCATCTAACTGTCAGTGACACAGGAAGAAAGGCTATTTTCAGGTTGCAAACATGTATGCTGTAGCAAGCGTTGGAGCGGGGTCCGATCGACATGTCATCAATCGCACACAATCGTCTCAAGGACAATGTACAGACGGAGGTGTCATCGACCTGTTCGCTTGCGGCCTCGTTTTCGATGCATGGATTGGGAGAGCACGTGAGAGCCGAATGAGTGGGATGACATGGTCCTCGGAGGTCGACTGGGTACGAGACACGAGGCAGATTGTGGCGATGGATCTCACGCCCATAATGACCCTGAGGAGAGTTGACAATTGGGACGTGTCACGCCTAGACCTACAACGACGAGAGAGAGGAGTGAGTCGTCTCGGCGGACGAGTCCGTGGGACGAGGAAGCCGTGGGACGGCCGTTGCCGAACGGAGGTGCCAGATTGGTGGGACATTTATTTTTCCTGGGGGTGTTCGGTGTCAGAGTGATGAGTACATCGAGAAGCAGAGAAGCACTGAGCAGTAACCAGGGCCCAGCTGGATGGTTATGTTGGTTAGTTCATTGAGGATGCACAATCGGCGGCAGAAATATATTCAGATAAAGTCCCAGATCAGACCGGCGAAGCGGTAAGTTTGCGGCCTTGGAACTTGAAACTCAACTTCATCCTGATCTGCCTGCCGACACCGACGGAAGCATTTTTTTTTGTATTATTTTCTGGTATTTCCTGACAGAATGAAAGCCGGATTAGTGGACAGGTAGACGTAATACACCCGGGGTGTTCTCGAGGCTGGCTGCCACGATATCTCAGTCACCGGGCAGACTGCTTGCTCGTTTGGGCGCATCGTTATCGCCCCAGCACACGTGTCGCCGAGTACTCTCACTCATATGAAAGAGCTGTTTCGGTTGATGTGGAGCATGGGCGTCCTCACGTCATTTTGAGACGCCATCTTGGTCTACATTTGCCGCAAAAGAGTGCCAGTTCTCAGGCAGATCCGTGCGCATCCCAGAGCTGATCTGTCCGTCTGACACTTGTCGGGCTGACATGCAACCGCTCCCAGGTTCGCGCCCGGCCAGCCAGCTAATGTGCCCTCAGCACCGCCCGGGCGGTGTAACACCCGACTGTCGTCAGACCTCGGGAGCATTTCCCTCGTCTTCCGAACGAGCACCGTCGCTGGGTTACAACGGTGCGCCCGTTCACAGGCCATTTGATTGGAGTGTGTTAATCAGATATTCGAGAGCACTGCATTGTAATTAGCCTCAAGAACGAGCACGGGGGTCAGCCAGCCCTGATTCAGGCAAGTGTTCACGCGTTGTATTTATGTCACTGGAAGGCACCTCTTTACAGGGCGAGACTGATTTCGTGAAGAAGTGTCAAAACATGATCGGTGCTGCTGTCAATGCCCGAACTGATCCAGATCTCCTCCTCGTTACTTAAGTACTTAATGTCCCCGTCCTTCCCGTGATCTCTCGCCAACCCCCCATCCCCCCTGCCACAAAGTCCCCACTCTTCTCCTCCTCCCCACATGGATCTTGACTTTACCGCCGACACTGATCATCGCAAGCGCAGACGCAACCGCACCACCCAGTCCTGTCTCAACTGCCACACCTCCAAACGAAAGGCATGTCTTGTCTCGCCACTCCCCCCTTGTCCTCACCCCCCCTAGTGTGACAGAAAACGTCCCTGCCAACGCTGCATCCAACTCGGTCTCGTGTGTGTTCACCTTGCCCGTCCTGTCCCCCTCTCACCATTGCCTCAGACCGGCCTTTGTGTCTATGAGATTGATGATCCTGCATTGAGGTACGAGCCATACTCCACCCCAACACCCTGCAGCGTCCTGAATCAGGCTCCAGGGATGACCCCTCCCTCGACGAAGCCACTCGTCTGCGCAACAGGATAGCCGAGTTGGAAAGCCTCGTCAGGGAGCTCCGTGGTATGGACTTCTCCCTCGCCACGTCCTCCTCTCCTGATCGTGGTCTAGGCAAGCCCCATCCACGCTGGGCCGATGCCAACTTCAGGGACGGCGACCCCTCCGAACGGTGGCACTCGCGCGCCGCCAAAAACAGTTTGCATCTGAGGCGCCGTGCACGTTCCCCAGACACGCTGGCGCGCTCAAACCAGGAGCCCCGGGGTCTAGTTTCAGCATCTGGAACTCCGATCAAGATCGAGCCGATTGCGGATATATCTCAACCGCATCTATATCGCTTCACGCCGTCCCCTCCAGCGTCGTATCCTGCTTTCCATTCAGATAACTCGGCGTCGCCCCCATATGAACGTCAGAACGGGCACCATTACAGCAATGGTAACCTGACTTCCAACGCACGCTCCTCAATGCCGTACCCATCGCCCACCTCCACCAACGGGCTCTCATACAATCACCAGCCGCCAGACCCACCTTCTTATCATGAGAGCGGAAACGTTTATCAGATGAGCGCGTGTGAAGCGGGCAATCACTATCCGTCAGACTCGCCACCCTCGCAACATTTTTGTGCATGTCGAACCAACCCTGGAGCAGAACATGCGCTTCTCTCTCTTGGGCAGCAGCTCCAAAGCACGCTCGCGTCGCTGAGGCAGTACACGCAACATCCCGAAAACTCGCCGTGTCAGTTGTTCCGGCGCATCAACGAACTTAGCAATGTCATGCAGTACGTCCCTGTCTTGTCGCCTCACGGCGACCTCATGTCCAGGATGAGCTAATCTGTATGGTGGTGAGAATTAGTGGAAATGATCCGGATGAGGGCACAGGTTCTCCATATGGGACACTTCCCACACCCACCGAGAGCGAGATCATGTCCTCGCATTCGTCTTCGAGCACGCCCTTCCATGGAGCATCCGCTGGTACATCCGTTTCCGAGTGGAACACGATGGCTTCTGCAGGGTTCAATCCCTATTTCCCCATATCGCCCGGCGAACAGACCATGTACAGTAACATCATTACATGAACCCTGACTCTTTTGTCACAGCGATGGCTCCTGCCACTGTCCTGTTGTATCCCCCGCTCTTGATTTCTTTATTTACTCGTGTGCTGTGTCGCGCTGGTTTGTGACTCTGTACGACTAGCATCTAGACGTTTATTAGCACTGTAACTTTATACGTCATGTACTCGTCACGCGATACACACATGTCCGCCCACGCCGTCGGCTACATAGAGACAAAAGAAGTTGATCATTCACAGGCGTCGAGTGAAAAACGAAAGACACGTTGGGACGCGGGATCCGCGAGCGTCGGGTGCGGCGCGAGCTGCCACCGGTCGCGCTCGATGAAGAGGACGCGCCCGGTGCGGGTGACGAGCACGACGGTGGAGAGCCGCGTAGCGTGCAGCTTGCCCCCGATAGCGATCGGGTCGACCTGGATCGTGTTCCTCAGCTCCGCGCGATCGCGGGGCGGCTCGGCGGAGCGCCAGCTGGACGAGACGTGAGCGGGGCACCGTCGGCGCGGGGGGGTACGCACGACAGGAGGTCAAAGAGACGCGCTGCGAGGGCCACGTCGGGCGTGTGCGGCGGGAGCGCGTCGAGGAGGCGCGCGAACGCGTGGAGGCCGTGCCGCACCTTGGGCCAGTCGTCTGCGCCGGCGCCGTCGACGCCGTTGGAGATCGCGCGGTGCGGGTGGGCGTCGGACAGGGGGCGGTGGGTGATGGGGCCGCCTGCGCCGTGGTTGGTGACGAAGAGGGCGTCGAAGGCGAGCGGGGTGGTCGTGGCGGGGGCGAGAAGGACGAGGTTGAAGCCGGCGTAGAGCGCATCGTGGGGGACGTGGGCACGGAGCGGGTGGGCGGGCGGGGCGGCGAGGAAGGACGGGATGAGGTGGCCGCGGGAGGAGGCGAAGGAGGCGGGCGGTTCGGTGATGTTTGTGCTAGACGCGGGTGTGGGGTGCTGCACGGTGGAATGGAGGGACACTCACGCAAAACCGAGTTTTCCGGTCCGACTGATTCCAAGCCAGGTACCACCGGCTTGTACGTCGACGCCGGACAGAACGTCGTCGTGGAAGGCGGCGGGCAGGGTGGGTCTGGCAAGATCTTCGTCCCGGTTACTACACAATATGCTGATTGCAAACGATGAACAGCGAGCGGCACTCTCGGACAGGCTACGCACAGAGCGTACTCGGGGTGCTCCAGCGTGAAGAACGCGATGCACATTTCTCAGTGAAACAGGTCGTGCGGATGAATGGATGTTGCTGTTTCCGAGGGGTTGAATCGATGCGTTTCACGCCAACACCGTGATGGACGGCGACCACCACCACCTCTCCCGCTCTCACGCTGAATGAACACTGTCGTACTTGATAATGGCGCGTCGGCCATCAAGGCCGGTGTGGTCACCAGAGACGAGGCAGTCCAGTCAGTCCATCGCCCGCAGCTCACCGATGGAACTCATCCGTCCCAAAGGATCATTCCCAATGCTGCTGTCCGCTCAAAGGGGGACAAGACTACATACATCGGGCACGAGATCGCCAGGTGCAAAGATTTTTCCTCACTTCACTATCGCCTTCCTTTTGAAAAGGTACGGGGGGATCATCGCACCGTGCTCCCACTCACCGTGAATTAGGGTTATCTCGTCGACTGGGATGCCCAAAAGGCCGTCTGGGACGGCCTTTTCTCCACAGAGGTCCTCTCCGTCAGTGGCATCTGTCCCCTTGCTTTGCTTGCGTGATTATAGCCCCCGCAGGTCAACGCCCCAGAGTCCTCGCTCATCATCACTGAACCTTATTTCAACCTGCCAAATATACAGGATGTCTATGATCAGTTTGTCTTCGAGGAGTACGAATTTCAATCCTATTACCGGTGCACACGTAAGTTGCACCCTCCTTGGTTACATGGCGCCACGCTCATACAACCTTGCCGTCCAGCCGCTGCTATGATTCCATATGGTTCCCTCTTCGCCGCTGACGGACTCAATACCCCCGAATGCGCGCTCATTGTCGATTCAGGATTCAGCTTTACGCATGTGGTACCTGTGATCAACCATCAAATCCAGTGGTATGCCGTCAAGAGGTCAGTTCAGGATCATACATTGCCTTGTTTATTGTTCCTCATCTGATTAGAATGGACGTCGGAGGCAAACTTTTGACTAATCAGCTCAAGGAAGTCGTCTCATACCGCCAGTGGAATATGATGGATGAAACGTACATTATGAATCACGCAAAGGAGGCATGCTGTTACGTCTCAACCCAGTTCATGACGGACCTCGAAACTTGTCGGTAGGTCGCTCCCCAACGACATGGTGAGTAGTCATTCATCCATTGAAGGTCGAACCCAAAGCGGAATCAAATTGTGATGGAATACCTCTTACCTAACTCTTCCATCAATCGAGGGGGTGAGATCAGACCTCCCGGATATGAACTCTCCCCAACAGATCAGGTGCTTCTCATGGAGAACGAACGTTTCACCATTCCAGAACTCCTATTTCGCCCCGACGATATCGGTCGGTCCTTGAAATCCACGATATCACATATCATTCCTTGTTAATTGCAAATTTCCAGGTTTGGAACAGACTGGACTTCCAGGTACAATCGCAGCCTCCATTGCACTACTCCCTGAAGATTTGCAAGGAATGTTTTGGGCAAACATCGGTCTCGTCGGTGGTAATACCCAGTTCGCCGGATTTCATCAAAGACTGTACGCAATCGTACCCCCGTACAGCCCGTCGTGGAGATGGCACTGACTTTTTTTGATCAGCATGACGGAACTGCGTTCGCTTGCTCCCGTCGATTTTGAGATCAACATCTTCAAGTCTGATGAGTAAGCGATTCTATTTACTCACTTCCATCATATGATGGTGACATGCATCACGGATTAGCCCGTTGACAGAATCTTATCGATCCGCGTTGACGTTTGCCAAACGTACCGATTTTCCCTCCCATCTCCTTACTCGGGCGGAATATTTGGAATCGGGCAGCAGTGCAGCGCGAAGAAAGTTTGGCCACTGGGATATGGGCAAGCTCGTCGAGAGGAACAAGAACACAAGACAGGACGATGTCGAGCCCCGCTTATCCAAAAAGCCCAGCCGGGTGCGTACGCGCCCGAGCGCATCGTCTGCTGCTCGCCGCCGGTGAACTAGTATCAGCCATCCCTCTTTTATCGCACAGCATCCAACTGTATGGTCTCACCGATTCAGGGTTAACTTTTTATGAGTGTGAACGAAACCTGCACACGGGCACGAGTACTTGACGCCCGGTGGCCGGACTAGGAAGAGGATATCGTCCCATTGCACCGCATCCAGGTTTCTCCTTTCAGCTAGCATTGTTTATCTACTTATCACATTCAAGTTCTAGTTAGGCAGTCGCCTAAATGAAAATGCTTGGCGCCGTCTGGGAACACGAGACTTGACCTTATCTAGTCAGGCACTGATATAAGCGGTGCGCAGTCGTGATTACCGCTGTGACGCGCCTTCAGTTGCCTTGTTGTCGACATGGTGAGAAGTGAACCCCTTTTTTGTCCGTTGTTTGTAGCCAGCATTGGTATTGGTACCGTTCATTTTCAACCGATGGGACCGTGCACAAAACAGGTGCGCTTGGCCTTACGAGCTGAGCTGGCATCGCCACTTTGTCGACATCGCTTTACGCCAAGGCTTGACGGCGGGGATTCACACGGCCTGCACCCACGTCGTCTCACGTTACCTCGTTTGGGCAAGAGGTGCGTGTGTGTGCTTGACCCCACGTCCTCGTGGCGGGCGAGTCGCGTCCAAGTGAGCATCCACCTCTCGCACGTGATTGAAAGGGGAATGTACTCCGATCCTGACGGAATGGCGCTATCGTCGCCCCTCGTCACGAGGGTCCAGAAATCCACCTTCTCTTCTCCGCCCCCTACTGGTTGCTCGTGCGTACGTACCAGCCCTCCGCGTCCGATTCGCGGCCGTCTCATGTCTAAAAAAGAGCGCGTGTGTGCATGTGCATCGGTGATTGTTGGATGCGCCCCTTGAACGCGTGCGTACCTCTTCTTCTTTTTCTCTCCCCTTGCGAGGCTTCGTCGGTCGGTGTCGGTCGGTCGTTTCATGCGCATCACCTCGTGTTCCACGGGGTTCCGGAGCAACTTTGGTGCCCTGGCTGTGCTCAGGGGGGTTCGGTCGAACCAAGTTCCGGGTCCCCTCGTCCGAGGGGACCGAGACCTGGACCCGAACACGCGCAGAGGCTTCGCTGAACGCTCTCTGGCCCAAAAGACGTCGTTTCAGATCTGGACGGTGCACCGCGGCCGCTCGGTCGACGTGTCCAGTGGAGGGGGCGACATGACGGCGCGCACGGCGACTAACAACACGACATGTCGTCCTCGCGGCGCACCGGTTAGCGTGCACAGCGCCGTTCTTGCAACAGGACGTCCCGGACGATCTCGATGCGGGTTTTTCGATCGCGGAGATTTCCCTTTTGACTATGTCATATCATATCATATCATATCAACATCGTGATCGTATGGCGTGTCATACGCCCTCGGCCGCCTCGTCCTCGGCGCCCGCGTACGATCAGCACGGCCCCCCAATGTAGCTTGCGATAGCTTTTTTTTTTTGGGCTATACTGCACTGATCGACTTGTGTGATCTTTCCAGGCACCTTTGCGTTGCTCTCTTTATTTTTGGGACCGGAGCAAGCGAGAAAGGAGAATGCAGCCGACACAGCCAAGAACCGGTCATTTGATGTTGATGGATCAAGAAAAATGGTGACTGCATGGATGATGTATGTTGCCGAACAGGTTGCATCACAGCACATCCTCGTTTCGCCGTCGGAAATTTTTTTTAAAAAATGGTGAGGTTCATAAAACATTTCAGATGTGTACATGTAATGACTAGGATACGCAGATGACAATTTCATTGATTTTTTCCTCTCTTTTTTGTATACTCTTTCCCAACGTCTACCTCATGTCTCTACGGATTCTGTGCCTCAGCGAGGGTCATGACTTCCATGAGTAGCGTTTGTTGCTCGACGCTCAGGGTCGTCGTCGCAGCCTGATACAGCGCCGGATTCTTACCCTGGAAAGCTATCCCAACATGTCAAAAAATCGACAAGAAAATCAGTGAGGGACAACACACTCGTCAGTGCATGCTTGAATGTCGTATACGGATTGATTGCGTCAATGAGACTGAAAAACCCGAGCTCTTCCTCGATTTCTTCTTCAGACTCTTCGGACACGTCGTCGCCATGATCCGTCCGTTTATCGGATCGGGCCCTCAGACGGGCGCTCTGCGACGGAAAAAAAAAAAGGGTCAATAGATCCGCCTCGGATATTAACAAGAGGACACACCTCATTGGCGAGCATCTCGAGGTATGCAGAGTCTTCGTCCCAGACGTCCTCTGCCAAACCGGACGCGTCAAACCAGTACACACCAAAAACAGGGCTCCTCACCATCATCCTCGCCTTCCAAGTTCAAATACCTCGAATCTTCATCCTCGTCCTCGTCCTCGTCATCTACCAAACTTTGCTCCAATGCCTTGCGCTCTACCCCCACGTCAACATCAGCA
>JBBPMS010000356.1:0-20279 GCA_038090435.1 Phylloporus scabripes | reverse complement strand
GATTTAAAATGGTTATATTGCCACACCCACTGGGCTGAATCACATGATCTAAGGGTCAGTTTGTAGCCATGAATGTATGCTTTGTTTGGTCACACCAATACTAAGCGAAATTCCCACATGTGCTTGCGGTGCACTTCGCGCACTACATCAGCGTTAGTTATTGGAACAGTTTTGTTGCTCACTGTACACTTACTAGTCATTTGATTTTCTAACTTGTTCAGTCCTGACCCTTGGCTGCACATTGTTCCCAGCTTCACCAACTTCCTGTCCCCGAACCTCAGTACGTCCTGTTCAGAATGCTTTGGCTTAATTACATGGCAACCAGGAGATCTCTGCATAAATTTAAACTAGTGGCGTGTGAGGCTTGGTGATGCAATCAGCGAAGTCATGAAAAAGAAAGAGAAATGTTTGTGTGTTGTACACGAGGGGCACATCCACTAGTCTGAGGGATCCATTCCTCGATCCACTAGTTGTAATTTCTCGACAGGACAGAGTCGCTTGAGAAAGAGCGGTATGTGTCTTGCAGTATTCAGCGTATAGCCCCTCATGGTGCTTGGTGCATGCGTTAGTGAAACACCACACTTAAGGCTACCGAATTGAAGAGGGAGTAGTGTCAGGGAAACTATTGAGCGGGACAAGCTCAGTTTCCGTTTTCGTCGCCTGAGTTGGCAGAGAACTGCCTGTTCCTACCAAGGACTTGCGCAAAGCAGGTTCGAGCTCTCACCAACAATGGTCAAATGGTCCGTCCAACCAAAAAAGCTGCTACCTCGGCGCACAGTCAAGAGATTGACAACGTGTGGGGGGAAGTACATGTTGTTACAGCCACTCAAAGAATTCATAGATGTCGCTCACTCGGTCGCTTTCTGATTCATGGACCATGGCCAAAAATGCAACTGGAAGGCAAACTATGACATCTAGGACAGACTTGTGCTCACATTTGCAGCGATAGTAACCAAAGCACTATCCATCGAGTATCACATCAATTGTCCCAAAACTTTTTGGAAGTGGCGACTCCGGGGTTCATTGTCTTGCAAAGCATTTGGTTGTCTTTCAAGTCGCGCCATAGATGTTCTCCCCCTGGCCGTGGCGATGACGACGAATGACCCCCCTCGTTCCTCAGACGATAACGGTGGCCTCTTTCTCGCGATCTGTCAGCCCGACTAGTAGTGCTGCTTGAGGATACAAAGGTGAGAGCATCACACGGCATGTTAGATATTCCTTCGCTTGTGTTGCATCGCCCGCTGACTCGTTCTGCGACGCACGTCTACATCGTGTACGCGGGTCTTTAACGTGTCGTTCGCTGAATTTGTCCTTCCGCTTGCCCAGCAGGTAAGAATGAGTTGGATGAAACTCGCTTCCTGGCGGTCTACCCTGAGGCCGCGCATCCGCCCCCCAAACTATCAACGTTACTCGGATCGCGCGTGGCGAGAGCGTCGAACGACCAAGAGGACCGGTACGACGAGCTCATCCGCAAACCCGGAGTGTCACTTTCCTCGTCCAGACTTTCCTTTTCTACTGCGACTTCCCATCGTGTACCTGCAGATCCATTTTCACTGTTCGCGACTAACTCTTTCGTCGGCTTCTATGGTATATCGGTCATTGGTACGCCTCATTTAGGTTCGATGTTCTCCTGAGCACTGGCTCTGCGTACATTTTTGAGGGATTCAATTTTAGGGATCTATGGCACCGTGTCCGGCAACCGGAAACTTTGATCCTGGAGTAGCTTGGACGTTCAGAAGCCTTTATCGTCATGTGTGATGATACAATGGGCGCACTCGCGTGTCGTCCTATTTGGGAAGATAAATCATCGTGACGTGAGCGCCATCGCAGGGCACATTCGATGTCGGCGACCCATAAACGGGTTTGTGCCCTCTGTGCTCCCTTCTCCTTGAATTTTACTGCCGTCCGAAAACTCGTCTGAATATTACGGCAGGTGACACGAAATTGTTTAGGGGAGTAGGAGCATTTAGTATGGAGGTATCGAGGATCACTTTTGTATAGTGCCAGTTGCCATCGGGGACGCTTTTTTACTCGAAAACACATTTGTCAGTTCGCAATCTGGGTGGGGATGAGTATTTGAGTCGTCTGTTTCTAGGGATAATGGTGCAGAAACTGGAGGAATCCGTAGAGCTATGGCATCGGCGCCTACGTGCAAACGCGGCTGAGTCCCGCCAAGCAGTGCATCATGGCTGCCATGTCGTCGAACGACACATTTCAACTGTACGATCTTCGGGTGGAGGTGATCTGCCCACCCAACGAGCGCATCCTGTGCGGTGCAAAACCAGGAGACCACTTCACTCTGCAGGGGGAGATGCTGCATCTGCCGCCCGGCCAAGGTTTCTCCATCTATTCCCTCAGTGAGCTGCCTGGAGATGGCGCAAGTAATGGCACTGATAATCCTTGTAGGTGCTGTCCTCCCACTGCTGGCGGCCAAGCAGCGCGTGACGCATCCCTACGATTGGATGACGACGGACGCTGAAGTTGCGTGTCCAGATCCAAACTGCAAATCGCGTCTGAGGATCGTTCGGACGGGGCTGCGAACGTTTCGACACGAGGAGGTGACCGTCGTGCCCATTAATTAGTTTGTAGTCACACGTTTTCCCGATTATCAAGACTTATTTTACTTGCATGTATCCAACCTCGTCAGTCAACGCGACACCCTCCTCGTCGCCCGTCTTTGGACCTGCCGACTCATCGCCGCCATCGAGCCCAGGGCTCGTTCCGTATTCGCTGGACTCGCCTCCCCGTCCCAGCGCGCCGTTCTCGCATCCCTTTGCGGCATCCACAAAGGCCATCAGACTTCCGCGCTATGAGAAAAAGGCAGACTCCCTGTCGTGCACGCCCCCAGGAACGTTCACGCTACGTTCTATCGGTCTCTGCCGTAGTGCGGCCTCGCGCTCGCTGCAGGAAGACGACTTTGCGATCGACACCCCTCCCAGCGCAAGCCCGCCGTCGTATCGCACGTCGAGCTGCATCGACATCGACGAAGAATGCATCTGGGAGGACGCGATTCGCAAGCCATTCGATTCAGGCAATGGCCAAATTGACCTCAGGTAGTCCTCCTCCATGTCGCCCTCGTTTATCTCACCACGCCCAAACAGCAACCAGGGACTCACATACATACCCCCTTCAATCTCCGACCTTGCTGGCTTCTTCAATACCCCCGAAGTATCGGAGCAAAGCCTCCATTCTGCGCGGGTGTTGGCGCGCGTCAACACTGAGTCCTCACGCACGCGTTCTTTCGAGCGCACGCAGTCGATAAAGGATTCTGGCAAGGAGCGACACGTCCTCAAGCTCTATCTCATGGGAAACTCGATCACCTCGCTCCCTCGCGAGCTCTTTACTGTCAAGAACCTCACCGTGCTCAGTCTCCGTACGTCCCATTCATTTTCCTTCCACCCCGCTCTAATTTGAACCAGGAAAAAACGGACTCACGTTCATACCTCCCGAGATCTGCCTTCTCACGAACCTCCACGAGCTCAACATTTCCAACAACAAGCTCACGTTTCTCCCCTGGCAGATGCGGGACATGAAGATCGAAAAGCTCTTGGTCAACCCGAACCCATTCCTTCCCGAGCCCGAGCCTACGTGCAAGTACTTGTCAGAAGCCGACTCGGACGCGTTCCCAGCACTCCGCAGGCGCCGCTCCATCACGCGTCTGTGGCTCCCGCCCACCAAGCCCGTTCTCTCCCCCCTCACGCGCACGCTCGACGCCGTCCCGCCGCTCACAGAGCTCTGCCTCCGCCTGCTCCTCGCGCCATCTCCGTCCGCAGCGCACACCGTGCTCGTAGAGTACTACGGCAACCCGCTCCACGACGCGTGGAGCGCGCGCGTACCGCCCAGCATCCACCGCGTCCTCTGCGACGCCGTCCCCAGGGTCCTGCGCCCGCGCAAACACGCCTCGGTCATCGCGCCCGTCGAGTCCTCTGAACCACCGGCGACGTGCCCCAATCCGGCGCACAAGGGTGCTGTGTTCGTCAAGCACGGCTCGGAGCGGTATTCGTGGGAGCGCCGTGTGGCGGGGGTGGACGTCGGCGGGGCGGTGCCGCTGCGCTGGCGTGGGTGTTTGGCTGGGTGTCTCAATTTCCTGGAAGGGGCGACCGCCCCGACGTCGTCTGCGTTCCGATCCCACGTGCGTACGTCTGAGGAGAGCGACGATGACGTCGAGATACCGGCATTGGCGGTGCAGGTGGTAGATCTGGGAGATGGTGATCTGGACATGGAAGACTTTGACCACTAGGCGCGTCATATGCTCTTGGTGTGGACATCATTCTTTTCCTTCATTGGAAAACCCATGGCATCGGACGGTGACACTTGTACAACGGGCTTTATTCCATATTGTACTCATACTGTCTCATGTAGTGTCAAGTTGAATATTGAAATATTGAAATGTCACCGTGTGACGTTGACATTTGTACAACTATGTAACTTATTACTGAACATGTCCGAACCGTACACCGACAAATGACATCAATGGTAATGCATCAAGTATACACTAGTACGAATGCTTTAGCTTAGATAGTTGCTTCGCAGTCCATATATGAAAATATGACCGTCTCTGTCATGAATAAATAAAAAAGTCATATCTACGAGAAAACCTTCAAATAATATTAGTGCCGTGAAACCCAGGGCAAAGGAGTGAGTGCGAAGAGCCGAGCGAGGGTGGGGGGCATTTAGAGCACCGTCCACGCGATTGCCAGAAGTAACCCCACAGCACCCAGGACACCGCGTCGTACCCGAGGTGGTGCACTGCCAGCATTGGTAACTGATGCAGTGACAGCGCCGATCGTCGGCGAAGGAACTGCGCCATTGACACCGTTTTGGGCAGTGGCCTCTTCAGAGAGGGCAGCAAACCCGATCGCAGGTGGATTATATTGGAAAACGGAATACACGTTTTTCTGTCACGCAGAATGAGGAAGATGCATGACGCATGAACGACGGGGACTTGCCAGGAACGCAGCTCCAATGATCCACGACGGCGAGAGACCCGACGACGGCGTCGTCGAACCGATGTCAAAAAAGACGCCGATACACTCGTTCGAGCTAATCTTACCAAACTCGAAATCAGCACCACTCATCGTCCAATTGTTGCCTCCGAATGACAGCTCGACTGTTACCGACGTCGAGCATGCTGTGCGTGAACACGTGAGCATATATGCGCGGCATATAGCAGACACGTACGGTATTGGTAGTATCCGGTCCACTGGCCTGATGCGGGGGATGAATTGGGTATTTGTGCGTAGATGGCTTGGATGGCAGATGAGGGCCCGGCAATGTTAGTCGTACCAGTGTCGATGGCTGCCATTGTGTTGCTCCCTAATGATATGGCAGACCCTTGAACCGTCAAGGCTAGAACATCCCATCAATTCATATTCCAGATCGAGTCCAAGACAAAAGCGACTTACAAGCAAGATCAAGATACCAGTAGCTTGGGGTACCAGGGACATTTATAAAGTCGATTGAACCAGTGTACAAGCTACTGTTGGTGTATCCTGTATACACATCAGTGGCCACTCGCCACTGAGGCCACAAAGAAAGACGCACCAAACGTCAGCTCTCCTCCGGGTTCCAACTGGTTTGCACTCGTGTCATTCGAATATCTGTGCTCATCTTAGCCTACGAGCAGTACTCACAAAGCTATGCTTACCTTCGAAGTTGAATCGAGAACAATGCCGAGTCCAATGCCCCACTGCTCGCGAGATTTTGCCAAAATGGCATCTTTCCCGAAGCAGAGAGCGACTCCCATGCGAGTCCAATGATCCCAGACACGGGCGAGGTCACGAGGCCGGATGCAAATGAATCCACCACAGCTATTGTGCGCAGCACATTCAACAACCTTTTCAATAGCCAAAGGTATCATGAACATACCGAAACCCTGATCCGTGACAGAGAAACCCGCCATGACGACGGTGTCTTGGGCGAGATAGCCCGCGGCCTCGCCTTGGCCGTACTCGATAGAGAAAAGCGAGCTCGTGTTCTTGAATGTAGATGATGAGGAGGGGTTGAAAGTCGTCAGGCCAGAGCAGTCGGATCCACACGTGCTGCCAGCGACCCAGAGATCCCTAGACGCACGTGTCAGCGGTCACCCAGGCACGACGCATGGGGCACTTACGACGAGCCCGTATCGAGCAAGACATTGAACGATGTTAGTGGCGTCCCGATTGCGAGCGAGCCATAGTATCTGTTGACGCGTCAGCAACAACTACCAGTGTAACCACCCGGACGCACGCGGAATCATAGTCTTGATCGACGATCCTGTCCAACCCGAGTCAGCACGCGCATAAAACTGGTCATAGGGCACGTACAAGTTGTAGCCCGTACTCCGTTTCCGGTTTGACGACCGGCTGTACTTGGTCATGGCAAGGTCGCGCTGGTACTTGGCAATGGCACCAAGGTCTGATGCGCTGCGACCGTAGAGAGGCGATCTCATCTGCAGAGGTATCTTGAACCCATTGGTGCGTGGTAATTCTGCTGGTGCGCTGTATGCCTCGAGAGAAAGCCACAATAATAGTAATGGTGCAGCAGAGAAAATCATGTTCCGGTAGAGAAAAAGAAAAAGAAAAAGTCTGATTGAGATGTCCCTCTGGGACAGGTTGCGAGGGAGTGTTGAAGAGAGAGAAAGACAGTGGATGTGGGTAGAAATACTTTGATATGTACTGCGCAGTGCGCGCAGCAGTGCAACAACGATCGGACCGGTATTTCGGATGACATCCGACGTAACGGCGCCGGACAAAAAGATCGCTTGTACATGATAAATATACCCGTTTGGACCACCGTCTACTGCGGCGTTACATGGTCAATGCAGGCAGCCATGTCAGACCAAGCCAAACAAAAAAAGTCTTGGACTAAAGTAGTGGAGCTGATCGTGCCTGATTCTCTCATTCCTGAGTC
The DNA here is from genome assembly GCA_038090435.1 of Phylloporus scabripes. NCBI lineage: Eukaryota > Fungi > Basidiomycota > Agaricomycetes > Boletales > Boletaceae > Phylloporus > Phylloporus scabripes. The sequence goes on along the minus strand of JBBPMS010000356.1, from coordinate 13,388 downwards.
GGATTGGACACTGGTTCACACTGGATACTTAGCAAGTCACCATGTACAGCAAATGATGAATCAACGGACTGCATTGCAGACCCACCGTACTTGCATCGCTATTGGAACGACGTATGCACATGTTCACTGGTTACCCTACGATTATGATACCTTGTATTCTACTCGTGTTTACAACCTTGTACTTTCAGAACAAATAATCCCCAAACTAGATCTATCCACAATGTCCCTTAGTGAGTGAAAAGTCCAGGAAACCGTCCGTTATAAAAAAAACGTAACCAAAGACAGCGACGTACATATGAACAGCATCACGCCACTCGAGGGGCGGCGCACCATCGAGGCAGCATCAACAGTCACAGAAGCAACACTCGCTCCAAACGTTGCGGACGGAATGTTCGCGTTCACACCATTCATCGCAAGCGCAGTCTTCGACAGGGACGCAAACCCCACAGACGGTGGGTCGTATCGGAACACTGAATACACGTTCTTCTGTGTGTGCAAACGCACGTCAGCATTGAACGGAGACGCAGCAGGCACGCAGGTACTCGCCAAGAACGTATCGCCGATGATCCATGACGGCATATTGGGCGAGGCGGGGATCGAGTAGAACGCGCCGTAACAATTATCGGACAAGCCGGCGGGTTGGAACTGAAAATCGGCCGGGCTGATTGTCCAGCTAGGCCCACCGAACGAAATCTCCACCACGACCTCATACGAGCATGCTATGGCGGTTCACTGGCATGATAAATCATAAAGACGAGCACAGAACTTACGGTAACTATAAAACCCTTCCCAGTCACCAGTTCCAAGAGACGAATTGGGTATTCGTGCATAAATCGCTGCTATACCAGAGGCGGGGCCAGCCACGAGCGTTGTGGCAGTGTCGATCACTGCATACGACGCAGAACCGTCAGGCAATGATACGGCACTTCCTTGCACGGTCATTGCTGAGGAGCCAACATGGATCAAACAACCTACAAGCAGTGGCATGCAATCCAACTTACACGTAATCTCTTGTACCCAATACGAAGGTTCACTGTTTGGTATGTCTTGAAAGTCAATGTTGCCCGTGTACAGACTTTCGTTGACGTAACCTTGGTACTTGAGCACAAAATTTCTGTGTTCAAAACTGCCCTACCTAAAGTGAGTGATCCCCCGGGTTCCAAGTCGCCGGCTTGAGTAGCATTTATGTAACTTGGGTTTGAGGCACGTCAATCTGAGCGCGTGCCAAGAGTGATACCCAGCCATACCGGGTGAGTTGAAAAGCCATCAACGGTGTATCCCAGTAGCCCTTGCTAGCGAGAACCTGCCAAAATGGCATCGCGCCTGACGCAGATAGGGGTTGCCATCCAAGACCAATCAGGCCCGTGACAGGACCTTCTAGGAAATTTGAGGACGTCGATATGACAGCACCTGGAACGGTCGAGTGGTATCGCACGCCAAAGGAATGCCAGTATACACACCAAATTGTTGATTCGTCACGGTGAACCCAGCCATCTGTACGACATCTTCCACGAGTACACCCATCGCATTGCCGCTCCCATACGTGACGTTGAAGTCACGATAGAGATCCTTGAACGTCGAAGATATTTCAGGATCAAAGTTTCCAGTTGCCGAACACGATGCATCACAACTCGACGATGCGACCCATAGGTCCCTGGGATCAAATTGGTCATTGTGCCACTGCATCTTATGTATCTCAAAAACGTACGCAGAGCCAGTATCCAGGAGAACATTAAACGCAAACGACGGCGTACCAATGGCCAATGTGCCATAAAAGCTGACGAAAACGTGGTCAGGTCCACCCCACACGCAAGCAATCAACATGAGTGTCACTTGGAGTCATACCCCTGGTCCACGATGCTAAATGACACTTGAGCAACGTGACAAGCGCCGTGCGATCGAGCAACATACAGGTTTTCGCCCGTCGCCCGCTTCGCATGCGGTCGCGCCCTGTACTTGACCATGACAGCGTTGCGCTGACGTTGAGCCCATCGAGACCATTCGCTTTCGTGCACAGGTCGAGGCCGAGGTTTCAGATCAATGGACTGTCCAGCAGTCGAGACGGCGAAGGGAGGCGCTCCAAGCGCGCCAACTGAGAATGAAAGCAAAGTAAGAAATCTTGGAGGAAGCATCGCAACTGCTGCGCAAGAGCCTAAAAATATGACCGAGACCAGCCTAACCACGGGGGAGCATGAAAGAACTGAGGAAGAGTGGGAACGCACATCGCCAAGGGCCCTTACGACACCCAGGCCAAGGGGGGATGCCGTGGTCCCGGAGACCCGGCAATTGCGCCAAACTTTGAGACCTGTTTTCTACAACTTCGGATTGTCCATCCTCTTGATCCAAACAGAACAATTTGTTCGGATTCGCTTTCCCAGCAGTACTCAGAGTGCGCTGCTCTGCGGAGTCTGGATGATTCGACAACAACCCCTATCTACTAAATCTACTAGCTGCGTCCTCGACAACCATAATTGTGCACGCAACAATGTAAGATCTCCGACGGGATCCTTCTCAATACATTCACTCCGTGACGTATATCTACCTGAATAACGAACTAGAATAACGCAGATCTTGTTGCACTAGCCAGCATTTACCAGGGCCCGCGCTACATGCAGTGCTTTGGACGAACTTTCTCCTCTGGCACGCTGTCTCCCCGAGGTGGCGTGCCCACGCGTGTGGCACCGCATGTATCACTGTTTCATCACGTCGCGAACAGTACATCCATGCAGCCGCACAGGCATCAAGATGACATGAACCCAGGACAAGCAGATGGATGACCCCTATCGACTTTTGTCGCAAACTGGAATGGACAAGCCCATGTCATATAGCCAAGTGATTTATACATGTCTCGGTATGACACACTGCATCCCTCATCCCGGCGCCACTGCGCTCTTGACTTCAATCAAGTACGCTATCATACCTGAGGTTGGTGTTCTAACCATATGAACACCGATATTCAAGATGCATTAAAATGGCCATGTCGCTCTTGTTTGGGAGAATATACGTAAAAGTTGGAACACAGTACCTTGCTCTTGACGCTCTCTTTACAGAATCGACCGCGTCATCACAGGCGTCGTAAAATCGAATACGGAATAAACAGACACAGCCCGGTTGGCTGTGCTCACCCTCACTCTCCGCCCGTCTTCGACGCGAACGAGGTACACCGGGAAGGGATACTGGAAGAACGCCATCACCGCCTTTCGCTTCGCCTGCATCTCCTCTCGCAGCTTTGACCCCGGGGTGTCTGCCTCATCTCTAGCGACAGCTTCCGGTCACGTGTCAGGTCACGTTTTGGTCAAGAACAAGTGAGTCTACTTACGGCTAACGCACTCTAAGTCGCACTCGGCGCTTCCCCAGAAGTCCTTCCATGTATCTTGAAGAATGTACTCGATGAGCTCCAAGAAGATCTGGAACACGTTTTCGGTGTGTCGGTTCCATACGCGGCACAGGTAGTACTGCGTCGGGCAGTGCGTCAAGCCATGTGCCGGTGACGCAAGGGTGACCGTGGTGTCTACCAGACCGTCTGCTTCGAGCTTGTAATGGAAGAATCGGTCGCCAGCCTCAGAGCTCTCTAGACGCTCGCAGCACCTAACACGATGCTCAAACAAAGAGAGATTCAGCTCCCCATTAACAAGGGTGTGCCCGAGGGGGGGAGACTCTATGATCCGCCTTATCCAGACTATTGCTTGACGAGCTGCAGCTTGGATACCGCTCCAGACAGTTCCGAATATCGCACAAAAGAGTTTTACAATCATGTGGAACACCGAATCGCATGAACCGTCGATGATGGGTTGTGGGAGATTGGGCACCACAAAACACTCTGGGCTGCGCGCGAGGAAAGAGTTGAGGGAGGAGCTATGTCCACACCAGTCAAAGAGGGACAAATCGCCGGTACGTTTCATGAGCTCCTCTTGCAGACGAAGAAATGCGCGGGGTCCTTCTCCGTATAGGGCTGGCAAGCTGACGTCGAAGAGGCCAAGGAGACAGTATGCCATATCTTCCACTTTCGTCGTCGTCCTCCTTGCCGCCCAGAGCAGTCTTGTCCTCACATCCCTCGTCCCAACTTTGAAGTTGACTAAATCTTCGATAGAAACACCGGTGGTGTTCACCAGCGCCTCTCCCCAGATGTCATTCGCGCGATGATCCACGAGGCGAGCTCGATACCTGAAAGAAGAAATGGAGAACTGCCCTTCTGCATCGTCCGTGTCACAATCCTCCGCTTCTTCCAACAACGTCCACCGTTTACTGTAAAATCGGAGCCGTTTTGAGGCGATCATCTCCTGCAATGTCCACCCCCTCGTGACCCAAATTGGTAGCTTGCGATATTTACCCTTGGCTTTGGATTCCTCAGGGCTGGGGAAGTTATCGTCCAAGTGAGATTTTAAGTGCGGTCTCTCGACTTGGGTATCTGGCTGCATGGCTCGGAGTTGTGGGGATGTTGGGTCTCGTAGACGATCATGAAGGGAAATGTACGGCGTAGTCCGCGGCGTTGTCGCATAGATGTTGGAAGGTATCTGCGATTCAGCAAGGGAAAGAGGCGTCCTGATCTCTGCATCTTCATACCATGGATTACTGTCCTCGTCCTCCACGGCTGGCAAACGGCCGTCCTTGACTTCGTCCACGTCGTCGAGATACACAATGGTGAGATGACTACTTCGATACCAGAGGAACATGCAATTGATCGATTCCGAGGTTTCAGCATAGTCTTTTTTGTTAATGCAACACGTGTCCGACCACGCCCAGCGAAAGCCGCATTTTGCGGCCACGCAGCAGAACTCTTGGAGTTTTTCGACGCCATCGGCGAGATCGCAGAATTCATCTTTGAAAATATGGCGCACTCTGACGTGCTCGTCCTCCTCCAGCAGATCTTTGCTATTCATAGAGTATATGCCATGACTGGCTGTTCCCACGTCGTCGAGCGTGGGCTCTCGACCCCGCCAGCGGTGGGAAAACATGGCGAACGCCAAAAACTCGGCAATGAAATCGTCGAGATGGGCGAGCTTTGGACGTGCGGATGGACAATCCGGGTCAATGGGCACCCCAAGACGCTTCGCCTCCCGAACAGCTGCGTCGAGTTTCATCCGGTAATCCCTCCGTATCTTGAGTAGCGAGATGATCTCGGATCGCTCGAAGATGAGCCCAGTGTACGTGTCCACGAGCCTGAACGGCATATTATGTGTGTATTTGGTTATGATGAAGTCGTCGACGTGGCGAGCGACGTCTGCCGCAAAGTCCCGGTTGTCTAGCTGACGGTCGGTCAGGATGCCAGCTGCTTGAAGCCACAGCAAGGCTACTCACATCCATATTTCAGCTCACAAGGAAAACAATTTGTGTTGATGGTCCTAGAAAGACGCCAAGTTGGCGAGGGCAAACGATATGATGGGAAGCGAACAAAAGGCGAGGGTACGACACAACCCCACTTTTTCGCACCAAATCCATGTTACATAAAATTCAGCCATGCGGCAACCCTGGATCATTCAAATAATGCTTACCCCCACCAATTCCATGCATTCTTTGAGCCCCGTTTTCCCCTTGATCCTTGCTAAAGGGTCACCCTCCAGGCCACACATGTACGTATTGATCCGATGCTAAGTTCATATCGTCAACTAAGCAGAACTCAGAGTAAAGAAAATGATCAGTTGCTCATCTCCTCGGATATGACGCCTTCTTCAGCTCCTATGTATTTCCATCATCCTGTGATATATCACCAGAACTGCTATGGTCTGAATGAAAGAGGAGTAAGCGTCCAGCCCGAGAGTCGCGCACACCGATTCCAAATCGGGAACCAAGTTGGGCACGACGTTCCGGTCCAAACGGTCTAAAGACACTCCCTGCCAAGTCTCATGGTGAAAACCTCAAGCTCAGTTCGTGAGGGATCTTGGTAAATGTCCGTGTGTCGACGGCAGGGACCACATGGCCCAGAGATGGACAGTGACGCAGAAGCTGCACCAGCCGGCTGAGCGTGTTTCCGTCTCCATCACCATCCATTCTCCAACCCCAGGAGTAGTTGATAGAAAGTGCCTCCATTATGCGGTGGTTGCCAAATTCTTGATAAGGGAGAAGGTCATGCAACGCAAGACATGGATGACTCTGTTGACGTCGAACCCAGACACATGATCAATTCCAGCATCCTAGAGAACACCAAGCAGCTGAGAGTGTTGGATAGACACGCCTTTTAGACGGTAGTCCAATATTCTCGAACATCACATCTCTGAGGGCATTCTGCAACAAAACCCCTCAGATCCTCGATTTTAGGAAGCTGAATGCGTGAACAGAGGTTGGTGATAAATTCCGGGGAAGTGGAAACGACATCCAGGTCAGCTAGGTTAGAGAAGACGAGTGCCGAACCACGATGTATGATATGGTTGCCCAGGTCAGCGCTTAATGTAAACGAAAACGACGTTAGAGTAGACGTGGACGGGAGAAGCAGAATGGTAGCCATGCTTGAGGTGACTTGACGACAGTACACATTCTGAAGGTTCGTCCACCGACATAGATGGCGAGAGATCCCTGCACGTAAAAGTCTAGGCTGAGGAGAGAAAGCTGCAAACTGGCGCAAATCTGAGCATAGAAAACTGAGCCGTAACGAGGCCAACGACCGGACGGCGGTGTGCACCACAGGCAGTATTGTAGAAACCCTCCAAAGTGATGATCGTAGGTTCGGAAAGAGTGGATCGGAGAAAGGTGCCAGGGTAGACACAATTTGTTATCAGAAGACCTTGCATCTCGAGATGCGAACAGGACACGACAGGTGTAGCCTCAAAGGGTGTTCCATCCGACTTCGCTCAGCGATCTGCTGAATGTGTAACGACGCTGGATTAGACCTTTTCATACACATGCTGAACGACATACTCTATCGAACTCAAGGAGACACCGATTTAGAGGAGGCAGGCCGAATAAATGCTCCCAAAGAACATCCAATGCCGGGTTCTCATATTCGACACGTTCTAGCTAGTGCAGTTTGGGTCTACCAAGAACTGAGACATGAGAAGAGAATTTCTCGAAAAGAGAGTACTGGGTGGAGTACTTACGTCACTGAAAGGGTCCAGGGATGAGCCTTTGGGTTCTGGGCCTACATCGATCAGCTTGGAGCATCAAGCGCCCCCTCAACGTTGTGAGTTCATTCCGAGGGTTCAGTGCACGTTGTATCATTGATGGGTCTCTAGGAGTACTAAAGCATCGGAACCCAAGCTCCCACAGACCATCCCCTTGTTCGCCTCTGAATATGGACCAGGACGCACTGCTACCGCTGGCATGGGTATGCTCCAGCCCTCAAACACTTTCGTATCCCTTAAAACATCTCCAGGTTCCAACAAGAGGAAACGACATCCCTCCACTCGCAGTCCCTCTTCACGTCGGGCCTGATGGCCAGCTGTACGTCGCTAGAGCATTACTCGATGTATTTCGCTTCCTTTTTCGATCTTTGCAGGATACTGACACGTCGGGCGTCATAGGGTGAAATTCGTACGTACTCTTTTGAAATTAATTCCATTTGGCTTGATCGTGCGGCCTAGATATCGGTACGACGAGCTACTCATCGAGCGAGGGGGCGCGTATTCGAGACAGGTATGGCAGAAATCACGATGTATGTCCTGGGGTGGTACTGTCAGAGGGCAGCAGTTGGGCTGACAGGTCTACAAGGTCTTTGAGTACGAAGTCCTGACATGTGCCTCCAACGTGTGCTTTACACTAGCGAGTGCACCGGGTGTGGAAACAGCAAGGACGACACTACGGCGCGACTACAGGTCGGAAACCTCGAGCCACAGACTCGAAAGGACACCCCCGAAAACACCTGGAAAACTCACGCCCTTCCCATGGCTCAGTCCTCCACGAGGCCAGCCCGCGTGAGCTCTCCGTTACTGCAGATTGTCCACCATCATGGCGTTCATCTTCAACCTTTTCCGCAGATCCATACCCAACGAGCCGCGAGGGCGAGGCTACCAGAATGACCCGCCGCCGTACGTGAGCCCCAAAGGAGGCTGGATCGAGCCACCAAAACGCCCACCTCCGATTGCCCTCAGTCGAAGGGAAACGGTTCAGCTCACGCATTTGGCGTACGTTTTTGCGATTTGGTCGGCGAGCACCTGTTCACGTTAGAGTTCAGTCAGTCCAAATGCTTCACTGTGATCGACGACACCCCTTCCGTGCGTTTCATCCAATGTCACGTGCATCCTCTGGACTCACCGCATCTCTGGTATATTTAGATGCAATACTCATGGTCACAGGCACGAGACGCGCTTTGTGGAATCGTCGACATCTTGTCGTCAGAAAGCCGCTGGGAAGGGCTGAATGTCCGATTTTTATACCACGGCGAGACCTATCCCTGTGTCAAGGTAAGATCATGCACCTATCTCTGTTCTAGTGCTTTAGCCATTGATCGTAGACTGCGACCGAATTTGAGCGCGTCTTCAATTCCGTCACCCTTTGGAGAGGTACACTCGAATCTAACTAGTGTTGATGCCATCTGTTTATTGACATACTGCTTAGGGGACAAGGTGATGACCACAAAGGTGTCCCAAGTATTTGCAGAAAGTTTTTCGATCATCCATGAGACGCCGAACCCAAAGCCTGTTGTCCTCCTGATCATCACAGACGCGCTCGCGCGTGAGCCATCTACCCTGTGACCAAATATGTAAGATATCTAACCGATGAGATCTAGTCGATATACAAGAACTCCACAACGTGATCATTCGTTTCTGCCAAAGCCTGAATGAGAAACGCATCCCTCACCACATGTTCCGGATCCATCTGTTGCAGATGGGTGACGACCGAAAGGCAGTCAAGCCGCTCCATGATTTCCGCGATCGCATCACCCAAAGAGACCGAGAAAGGGTGCGTCGTGTTCGGTCTGTTTACTTTATTGCGCACTCATGTTTGGAGGTACAGCGCATTCTCAATGTTGTCAGTTACCATCGAGGAAGAGGGCTTTTGAATGCGCAAAACATTACCAAGCTCCTCGCTTCAACATACATTCCAGTCGAAGAAGACCCTGAGATCGGTGAGAGGCAACCCCCGGAAGTGATCGAAGGACAGTACCAAGAGGTGGAGAATATCCGAAGATCGGGCAGGTGGTGAAGACAATCGACTGATCACTAGAGTCATAGAACTTCGGTCTCCCTCAACATATTAAATTCCTGAGTCATCCGCGTTAGTTGCTAACGTAGTTATTTATGCACTTCGGGCTAACCCATGAGAACCCGTGCTCCCAATTGATACGAACAAAATTTATTGTAAATTTCTGATGCTGGACGTCACGGCATACCTTTCGGTCGCACTCTATTAGATACATATAATGTAGCTCATCCTTACAGGTGTGCTTTCACGTACTACACTACGCTATGTGCTGTCGGTTCCTGGCTATGGTTGATGTGCCCGAGCGAGCGACACCTGGTATGAACTGTTCAAGCGGCGATAATAACATGTACCTTGTCAAGACTCAATCTCTTGGGATAACCTTGCTTGTTATACCAACCGCGCTTCTCAATCGTCTTCTGGTGCATGTCCCACATTGTCCGGATCTCGACGGGTGGAGCGACACTGGTACAAGCCAACATGTCACGCAACGCAACACCGCAAAGGGACGGTAGTTGAGGCAGTTCTAGCTGGCTGGGGCACATATGGAGCACCCAACCCGCACTGCATGCAATGTAAAGTTGATTAGTAAATGCTAGTAAGAGGTTGTTTGTAAGGGCGATGGTTCGGAGCGTAGCGCTCCGTTCCGATCCATGCCGGTCGGCTGTGCTGGAAATGACCTTGTTCGCCCAAAGCTCTTCCGCACTTCCACACAACGACTCCACGGTCAATTCACGTCTTTCCTAGACTTTCGCTTCACCTTGCTTTACCATGGCACATTTGGCACCGTCTGGAAAGTGGGATGCACGGTGGGTTTCTATTTGGTCGTTTTTCCACAGAATTTAGTGACGTGAAATCGCCAGATTCCTTGGTCCCGTCCCTCATGACACTTCCTACTACGCCAAGTGCATGTTCGGCGGTGTGCTTGCGTGTGGCATCACACACGCTGGAATCACGCCACTTGATGTGGCCAAATGTAACATGCAGGCACGTTGAGTTTCTCTCGTTCAATCCGACGTTGTCTAACAGCGCGTAGGTAAACCCCACCAAATACAAGGGCCTCACGTCCGGCCTTGCCACCCTCGTTCGCGAGGAAGGCCAAGCTGGCATCTGGAAGGGCTTTGGGCCCACCTTTGTCGGTTACTCGCTGCAGGGCATGTTCAAGTACGGTCTGTACGAAGTGTTCAAGGACCTGTATATGAACCTCGCTGGCGAGGAGCTTTCGAACCAGTACAAGCCCGCTATTTGGCTCGCTGGATCCGCCTCGGCCGAGGTCGTCGCCGATATCGCTCTCTGCCCGTTCGAAATGACCAAGGTCAAGATCCAGACGAGTCCGAACGGCACATTCCCGATCGCGTTCGGCGCCGCCCTCAGCGAGATGAAGAAGAACAAGATCGAAACGCGATATCCGTTTGGCTCACTCGTCCCTCTCTGGTCACGTCAGGTTGGTCTTTCCATAATTTCCAATCGTCGTCTTCCATTTCAATGATCATCGCTGGTTAGATCCCTTACACGATGGCCAAATTCTACTTCTTTGAGAAGATCGTGCAATTGTTTTACACGCACTACTTCACGGAGCCCAAAGAGAGTTATTCTAAGACGACGCAGCTCGGAGTTACCTTTGCTTCTGGTTATCTCGCTGGTGTCGTGTGTGCTATCGTGTCACATCCTGCTGACTCGGTTGTATCCCTTATGGGCAAACCCGCCAACAAGGGCAAGACCATTGGCCAGATTGCATCGGAGACTGGCGCAGTTGCGCTCATGACCAAGGGTCTCGGAACTCGTGTACTTATGATCGGTACCCTGACAGGTGAGTAATTTCCATGCATGTTTTTCACAATTCTCGATCTTATGCATGACCAGGCTTCCAATGGTGGATCTATGACTCTTTCAAAGCGACGATGGGTCTTGGTACCACCGGTGGCAAATAAACGCTGGACTGCCATGTAGCCATGTTCTCTCTTCGTTGCGCGTAATACCTTGTTTGCAAGATGACTCTATATGCAATAGATGTCCTGTTTTTAGACTAGATAATGTCATGACTTACGATCTTGGGCAACTGGTTTGATAGATGTAAATCAACGGATTTCCATGGTTTATGTATCTCGTGTTAGTCGCCAGTTGTTCTGATAACATCACATGGATCTCTCAACCACCCCAACCATTCCAACACGGAATCCTTTGTTGCAAATCGATCTTTTTCTCTGTATATTGGACTATTTCATTATACCGGACTGGTCTGATGAAGGGCTCAAGGAGAGACACCAGACATTGATCTCTTTAGCCCTAACATGTCGTGCCCTGGCGGAGCCATCTCTGGATCATCTTTGGAGAAAGTTGAATTCTCTTAGACCTCTCTTTCGATGTTTTGCCCCAGCATGGAATGAGGACAGGAAAAACGCACGTCTCAGACATCCCTTTGTTACATAGTGCCTTCACTCACGTTCTGAACAGATACCATTGACCCCTGCTGAATGGGCTGTCATTAATCGGTACTCGTACCGCATCAAGGAACTCAAAATCGATTCTTTCGATGACCCAGAATCTTATTCGTTCTTCCAAGCTGTTAACTTGTCACCCTGTGTGCTCTTGCCCAACCTAAGGGTGCTCTTTTGGCGCTCATCCCTTATTGAAGATTCTGGACCCATTTCTATCACACTTCTTCAGAGATTGCTAGGTCCGTCGCTGGTTTCCACAGATCTATACCTGACCAGTATGGATGATGTAACGGTGCAATCATTCCTCGCCAACTTCCTCCTCCTTTGTCCAAACCTCATGTCCATTAGCATCACGCATGATGAGATCGCACGGTGGAACGTATCCCAGAAAACTGTCGATCTTCTCTCTCAAGCCATCTCTCGCTGCCAACACTTCGAACGCCTCTCTCTGCATGTTCCCATTAATGATGTCGCACTAACACGCATTGCCATGTCTCCCAAAGCTAAAGGGTTAAGCCTAGTTCTCCATCCCGATAAATCATCTTTACACCAATTCCATCTCCCCCTTGATACCCTTCCATTCTGCCACGTGGAGGACTTGTTCTTGCAGATTTGGGATCTTGATTTCTTGACTGCTCTCCTACGAACTGAGGGCCAGATGTTCCGCTCCTTCCACTTCAACCTCTGCTCCCGACCCACCATACAAGCATTCTCTGCATTCCTCGGTGCGTTGGCATCACCATCGCGCACCGGTTCCCTCCAATCGCTTGGTCTCCACTTGTCTTTGGATGAGTCAGATGAACCCCAGATCACCACTGCTCCCGCTCGTCTCTCGTATACCACTCTTCGACCTCTTGCCAACTTATCTCAGCTTTGCGAGCTTTACATCATGTTCGATCATTGCCTTGTCATGGACGATAACGACTTGATATCTTTGGCGCGTCACTGGCCCCTGCTTCGGGTATTCCAGTTGAGCGGATGCAGCGGCCCACACGAACATTTCTGGCAGCCTAGGAAACGCATCTCCCTCAAGGGACTGCTCTCACTCGTTGAGTGCTGCCCACACCTCCACTGGTTTTCCCTCCCTGTGGACGCGACCAAGGTCCCACCCAACTCACCCGGACGGTTTGCGTCCAACCCCAAGCTGACCTGCATCTCCATGACCGAGGCGCCGATCCGAGAGCCACTTCCCGTTGCACGCTTCCTCCATCGTCACTTTCCATACCTCGACGAAGTGGATGTCACGTTCCACCAGCCGTCTTTGTACAGAAACGTGATTATCTACGAGATGGGGTGGTGTCAAGTGAACGAAGTCCTCAAGGACCTTCGTGGGCTAGAGAAATCACTTGGCATATGTACGTTGCATTTTTCCCCTCCGTATTCAGCGTTTGTCTCACTGTGATAAATCGCGATGGTTCTAGCTTATTACTGAATGTCGTCACCTTCTGGCCTTGGAGAAAAGTATGTGTGGCTACTTCCGTTACTCTTTAGTTCCACAGGTGTTTGTCTGTTTTTGATGGGCGTAACTTGCTTCCGACCAGTCATTTAGTATGCTTGCTTGTCGGAGAGGTGTCCCAACATGCATGTTCATCCTGCTATTACTACACTTATCTTGTCTTGGATTGTTTCAATATATATATATGCTCAAGGCAACTGGCGGAGTCCATGCTTGGCAGGCTATCACTTACCCTTTCCACACACCGGGATTCTCAAACCTTGTGGGGCTCAAAAAGACATTTCGGAATATATTTATGTTAGTTGATATTATATCACAATATCCTGACAGTATTTAAAATATTATGTTTCATGTGGAAATGTAATGTTACATATCATTTAATGTTATCACACAATTTACATGATATTATAAAATATTATTGT
>JBBPMS010000354.1:0-20664 GCA_038090435.1 Phylloporus scabripes | reverse complement strand
AAAATGGTTATATTGCCACACCCACTGGGCCAAATCACATGATCTAAGGGTCAGTTTGTAGCCATGAATGTATGCTTTGTTTGGTCACACCAATACTAAGCGAAATTCCCACATGTGCTTGCAGTGCGCTTCGCGCACTGCATCAGGGTTAGTTATTGGAACAGTTTTGTTGCTCACTGTAATTATAATTCCCTCATCCTCTGTATAAATAGAATCAACCTGATTGGACCATGGAAAGTGTGTCTAAATTGTAAAACAAAATCATCACTCTATTGGTCTATTGATTTAGGGTGCCAACTAATAGATTTTCAGTGATCTGGCGAAATTTGTCAATAAATCTATAGTGATATTATGCATGTATTTTCTATGCATAAATGACTGAAAATCATTGCCAATAACAGTGAATTTCCATTGTGGTTTTGTGTATTTCAGTGAGTCCATGAATCACTGAACCCCAGTGCATCCTCATTGAAATTCGTGCAATCCTTCTTGGAATTTCGGGCGAAAACTCATTAATTTTCAGTGAATTTATTTTCCACAGTGGTATGGGTCCAATGATGATGATTGTAAATACTATTACATAGGGCAGTTACTGCTCAAACCCCCTCCGCAATCAGCCTTTCCGGATTCTCTACCCACCCGCGCCAAGTTTCCACGAACGCGGCCAACTCGGCCCCCTCTACAACCCGATGATCTGCACTCCAGCTCACGTCCACCTTGAGTCGTCGCTCCCCACGATCCTCTGTCGTATTCCACACACCCTCGCTTACATCCCATACCCACCGTGCCCGTCCGATCGCCACGATCGCCACGCCGCCCCCAGGGATGAGCACCGGACTTGCATGCTCCCCCTGACCGATGGCACCGATGTTGCTCACGCTGATTGTCCCGCCACGTCTCGGCATCTCGCGTGGCGTCAGTCCACACGGGACTTGGCGCCCCAGGTGCGCGAGGTGTGCTATGCGCGAGGCGAGCCCGTGAACCGAGAGCGTCTGTGCACCATCGATCGTAGGCGTGTACAGCCCAGTTGGTGTCGATAACGCGAGTGTAATATCCGCCGTCGGGCGGATGGTCAGTGTTGGCTTACTATCCGACGTCACCTCCGAGGTTGGTGTGATGGAGGCGCGCAAGAGTGGCCATTCCATCATGGCACTGGCGAGCGTCTTGAGCAGGAATGGGAGATAGGTGAGTTTGGAAAAAGAAGCACCCTCTGGTATGGATGGAGGAGCTGGTGCTGGATGAAGAGACGACGGGTTGACCATCTGCGACACGCGCGAACGTGTCGAGGTTGACGATGGCGGTAGGTAGTGGGCTGGGATATTAGCATTCAACAACGGTAGCAAACCATGGAATCGCGTGAGATCCAAAGATGTACCGTATCTATGCTAGATGTCAATGAAGCATCACTCTTACTCCCAAAACACGCACCCAAATCTAGGTATCTCGAGACTCTGAAGAGCATAACAATCAGACACAGCGAAGTCAGGGGATCGCCGAGATGCACCTGTATCATGGCTTTCCACATTCCATAGCGCGTTCTACCCAGCTCGACCACGACGTCCTTGTCATCTGATCGTAAAGTCTGATTCGTCGCACGAGCTTCTGAGACGAGGCGTCCCCTCGCGATAAATGCTTCGACGTCTTTCTTCTCGATGCGTCCGTCACGTCCACTTCCCGGCGCGAGGAGTGCAATATCCACGTCATGCTGGCGCGCAAAGTGACGGACAGAAGGCGTAGCGAGAGAGTAACTGGACGAGGGCGCCGGCGACAACGACACGCCATTCGTCGGATCAAGCGGGTGCTTACGTGGTACGTTCGCCCCCGTATCTTGCACTATGGGCTCCCGCTGCTCCTGCTCACCCTCCCGCATCACGGCCGGATCTTGCGCCCTCTCCGGCACAGGTGCTCCCGACGCGTCCAGATCCGCCCGCGACGACGGAGAACTGGCATCGTCCTCCTGCTCGACCTCGATGAGACAGAGTCCTGCGCCAACCTTGGCGATCTCGCCTTCTTGCACGAGCAACTGTTTCACGACGCCATCGAATGGAGAGGTAATCTCGACGCTGGCCTTATCACTTTGGACCTCACAAAGCGCGTCGAAGCTGTTCACAATCGCATGAGGTTTTACGGACCTGTGTGCGCAGCGTTGGTTGGGTCAGGACCAGCGCTCAGTCTTGATAATACGTGGACGAACCACTTGATGACTTCACATTCAGTGATGCCTTCACCAATGTCAGCGAGCTTGAAGGTATGGAGGACCTTGCTGGCGGCGAGGGCGTGTGCGGTGTGGAAATGCGTGCGGAGGAGAGGACCGCGAACGAGGGCGCGTTGTATTCGAATATGCAGCATCAACATGAGAGAGAAGATCCGACAAGGATTATATAACACTACCCAATTAACCCTACACTCTTTCCAGCTATTCCCCTCCCTTCCGAATCTCTTCAGCGATGAGTTCCTAGAAAAATGCTATGAGCTCTGCAGGATGACCACCAGAGAAGACATACCTTTGTCAATGCGTATGAAAACGCTCTCACTTCATGCACCTACGAAGCGGTCAATACGTTGCGACGATCATGCACGTAACTCACCTCTCCACTCCACCAATTGACATTGTTAGCCGGGAAAACGAGTTCCACCTGCCAGCAGCAGTGAGCTTCGCTGTAAGATGCTACAGATGGATGTACACGAACCCTCGTCGACTCGTGAAGAAGCTCCTCAGCGTCCATGAAAAATGCAAATCCTACTTCCTCCTCGTTGAGGTAAAGGGTCCACTTGGGCCCATCTTTGACCTCAAATTCTTGCACGAATGTCACCACGAACTCCGAACCTGGCGGAGGGTCACTTCGTGACCTGATAACTCCTTCCCCTCTAACACGTTCAATCCTGGACCCTAATGGTTGCATAGTGAATTTCAAGAAAGGGGTTTCAGACGGGGTGCACCGTAGGAGACATATGATAGAGTCACTCGGCGAGCTAGAAACAGATGCCTTCGCCCAAACTTGCACGCTGAAAGGCTCTTTGCCGTTCACGGCTGGAATGGCATACGTCATGGTACCGCTATATAACAAGGTAAGTATACTGTAGAAAGTCCACCTCATTGTAACACACCGTGCACCCCCCGACGATTCATGAGCAAGTTTCGAGGAGAATACCGTTGTCTTTGGTGGGTCAGACCAGGTCAACTGTCCCTTGGAATTGACGTGGCTAATAACGAAAAAGGGATTCTCGCGTTGTGAATACTCGCCAAGGTTGGGCAGCCTATATGTCAAGATATCCTGCGTTTCCGCATACAACATGCGTGCAGGTGTGGAGGGATCATTGAAATACGCATAGTTTTCGCGTAGGATGCGGATAAACTGAATGATGGCGAGATCTGGGAGTAGCCTCTGAGCAATTTGCTGCCCCGGCTGCTTGGGAGTGAAGGGTGTCATGACGAATATTGGGGTCCTTTGTCGAAGCTTCATGGACTTTAGGACGTCGTCGATGCTGCTCAAGGAAACAAAGTTCCTGCAACTCTCAACGAGGGGCAATACACTGTCCCTCAATTGCTGGATATCAAAGACAAAGTTCCAAAACTTGGAGAACTCCTCTTCCAATCCCACAAGTGTCGACGGGTAATACTGACTCGGTTGGTGACTGGTATCATCGAATTTGAGATGGCGTTGGTATAGCTCGGTGGCGCTCTCCAACACTGGAATCTCATAGGTACCATCATCTTTCTTGCCACCCTCGAAGACAGGTGGTAGTTGTTTTCCATGTTGATAGCCATCAAGAAAATCGCGGAGATCGTGAAGCAATAGCCCATGCTCTTGAGCGAATTTGTCCGCGACGATGCGAGCCACCCGCGCCAGCTCAGGAACAAATTCTGCGAGGCTCTTGATGCGGTCTATCAGGACAGTGAAACGGCTGCGCAGGTCGTCTAACAACGCAAACGCTTTTTGGACTTGCTCTATGAGAAGCTGGTCGACCTCGAAGACCAAATTGATTCCCCTAATCAGTGCATCGGGGATAGGTTGAAGGATGACCGAGATCGGGACACCCCCATCTCTTTGGATGAGTGAAGCTGCCGTTGGGAGAGCGTCCAGGACCTCCTGCGGCGTGGTCGGAACGCGCTCCAAGGCGACATCGCCATGTACCTACACCAAGCATGTGAGCGTCTGTATGGAACTCGGCGCACCGCACGTACAGTGAAATCAAACTTATCGTTCAAGCCTTTGAGTTCGTCTCCAAGATCTACACTCGACCCGGAAAGCCTGATGGACCCCTTTATCAGGTCCAGCATCCAACCCAACGATCCCCCTGTCTTCTCCTTTCCCGAGAACATGTACTGCCGGGCGACGAGGTTGATGATAATATTGCCACCATAGACGATGGAGGAGACGAAATGTGTGGCGGAGTCGGTGTGAATATAGTCCCTCGCAGCGAGATCAAGGACTTTGCGGCCCATCGTCTGTTCCGCGAAGAGAATGCGCCGTTCGCTGAGGCGCATCTTGAGTGCCAGCGCGTACGCCTGCTCGCGCGTGTTTGATCGGACTTCCTTAGCGTACGACGCCGAGCCTGAGATGTTGATGAGGCCGCCAAGGATCTTGAGAGAGAGACTGGCGCCGATCTCGAGCGTATTGGCCTTGTCCTCGAGGGTGGTTGAGAGGGAAAGGGTTAGATTGGTGTTCTTGATGTCGATCTCTGCGATGTTTAGATCTTCCTCTGGATAAAGCTGCACGCCCAGGAACTGTCCTGTGCGCTGATTGTACAACTCTCCGAGCTGGGCGGGATAACCGAGCGGGGGAAGTTGAAGGACGGTAGCTTTCTTCCCAATGGGCTTGGGCGTGTCGCCTGACATGGATATGTCGATGATGATAGAATCAGCACTGGGAGAGCCGAGTCGGGGTCAGGGAGGTTCAGGACACAGAATCTGCCCAATCGAGGGAGCTGTCCATTGCCAAGACGAGCCAATCACGATTCTCGCCGATATCTTGGAACAGGGTTACTGTTCAGGGTGGACGACTAAGTTCGTGGTGGAGCGGATTATAGTTCTGTCTGAAAGACCCCACAGCGTGTGTCTGCGACTGAAGCTTGAGTACTCTGAGTCATGATAGAACATAGACTTTGTCCCGTGCAAGGACACACGGCTATATCTACGGAGAATTGTGTGGATAAAGCTGGAGTTTCTCTTCCCCACCTAAGCACTGATTGAGCCACCAAGGAGTCCTGGCACCCTTGGTCTGGGCTAATAGAGTGGCACTATCCTATCGCTGATCGCTGAAGCGCTGATTGGCTAACTGATATTTTGGATTACACTAGGACTAGGAAAGAGTGTCGATATAAGGACAGTTCTGAGGTATGAATTGATCGTGTATGTCACCGTATCATATCATACCGAGTCAAACTAGGACTGGTGGCCACTAGACTCGTACGAACATTCAAGCCGACGGGATCAAAACAGGACAAATGATCAAAATCACATAAATCTAGTCTAGTGAGGTTTGGGTAAGCGGAGGGGCAAACCGTCGATAGACGCGTCTATCGACGGAATGCTTCGCCCCGAGCATTTCCTCTTTTAGACGGGCTGGTCACCAGACTAACACAAACCAGAGGTAATTTTAAGCCTTCGCCGTCTTTGATGATTCGACCAACAGAGAGATAATCTCGAATTCATCTCGATTGATTCTGGGAATTGAACCTCACTAACAACGTGAGTCATATCAAGTATGGCGACCTTCTCTTATTCTAGGTTACCTTCCTTTCCCTGTAATGACCTTTGTCGGCGACTGGGTGCTGTACTGACCCCATATGCGACATGTGATCATAGTTAAGTGGTTGTGATGTTTGACCAGTCTAGGATATGACAACAGTATTAGCATGACAATCTTCGCATAAATTTGACTGTGAACGATGTCCATGGCTAGATAAAAGCATCAAAGTATCAGAGGTTAACCTCTTCGAAGCTACGAAGTCGCCTTCTTGCCGTGAAGACCACATTAAAATGGTTCGTAGTCAGCAATCAAAATGCGACAATAAGGTATTCGCCATATTGGGTATGTTTGGGCCCCTTGAAACCTGGGGCTGAGACGATACTACAGGCACTACAGATACGATCAGGTGTCTCGACTTGGCCAGTGTCGCAGATGTGGCACAAGCTCTGCGCGCAATCGCCGCATCTCGCTGTCTGGTTATTAAACGGGGCAGCGATCAACCCGTCCATGCTTCCGCTCCCCGTGCGTGGTTCACCAACATGTCGGCCAACTTGAGTTGGGTTCCGGATGAAGGCTCTCGGACACTGTTTTCTGAGCGATGCTGGCTGCAAGGAGTGTTTGTTAGCACCCTGGCATACGGCATCAACGTCTGTCTGTACTTCATGACTCTCCATTATCTCGCTCGCTCGCAAAGCCGCATGGAGCTCAAAAAAAGCATACCGGTCGTAATTTATATCACCACTCTTTTCAGCCTTTCCACCACATACATGCTCTCGCTTGCCGGATTCACGCAGATGGCGTTTATCGACGATAGAAATTATCCGGGAGGTCCGACCGCATTCGGGAACAATGAATTCTCCACTCCTTTGGATGAAGCGGGAAATGCGGCGTTTGTTGTCACCAATTGGTTGTGTGATGCATTGATGGTCAGAACACGTTCAGATCTAATGGTGTGCTTGGCTCACTTTGGGACAGGTGTGGCGATTCAAAGTGATTTACCAGAATACCAGTTTCCCTATCTGGATTGCGATATTCTTCATGTGTCTCATGTTTGCATGTTCTGTGGGTCAGCATACACGTTCCTACTTTGTCCCCGTGACATGGTCTGACGGTAGCCGTTTTACGCGTAGCCTTGGGAATCCTGTTCCTCATTCAGGTGTCAACCGCAAATCCCTATATCGCGGATGGTATCAACTTCACGCCACCCTACCTGAGCATATCGCTCGTGTTGAACCTACTTTTGACGATTCTGATCGTCACCCGTCTATTGAGCTTTAGATATCGCATTGCATCCGTGCTGGGACCAAATTACGGGAAGCAATACACATCAGTCGCCGCTATTCTGGTCGAATCCGTTTCCCTCTACTCGGTCGCGGCATTCGCCTTTCTCATCCTGTATGGGATCAGAAACTCGCTCTCGCCGGTGTTTTTACAGTCTTTGAGCCAGGTCCAGGTAAGGCTCCTTTGGATATGCAATGGTCCAAATCTTGTTTTGACATTCCGAGAAGACGATTGCTACGCTACTGATCGTCTTCCGCATTGCGCAGGGAAAAGGGTGGAGAAAGGAGATGGCGAACCCTGGGATGGTGACCCAGGGTGTGACCGTACACGAGATGCAGTTCGCCTCTCAAGGCGGTTCGGTCAAGGTGGCGGGATCTGTAGAATCAGAAACAAATGCGAGAAACAAGGAGTTATGGGATGGAGTGCGTATCTCTGGAGACGTATTCGCAAAGGGGCCAGCCCATGAGATGCAGTTTCGAGAGCCATACCTACCAGTGTGATATGCTGATTTCTTATATAACGGATAGCTTGTGAGATAGTCTTTTGAATCTTCGATACCCAGTTCTTTTCGAGACGAGGTAGACAATATCACCTAGGATACAGAGGGTTCATCAGACAGCCAGAAGACGATCAAGTAACCTGCAACAAC
Organism: Phylloporus scabripes; assembly: GCA_038090435.1. Classification (NCBI taxonomy): domain Eukaryota; kingdom Fungi; phylum Basidiomycota; class Agaricomycetes; order Boletales; family Boletaceae; genus Phylloporus; species Phylloporus scabripes. The sequence goes on along the minus strand of JBBPMS010000354.1, from coordinate 13,041 downwards.
ATGGAGAGAAACCCTCTGTTAGTACTGAGAGAGGGAGTTACATCGACAAATTTATACATGGCCTGTAGTCGTGTGCAACAAGTATCCGGACAACCTAAAATACGGGTATAGAAGGCCATTAAATAGCTAGTGATCACGAAAAAGGGATTTTTTGATGTATAACAAGTTCAATACGGGAGTGGGCGGGTTATCATGGATGCCGGGAGTCTGACGGAGTCGTCAACCCAGCGTTGTTTGCACGTGTTAGAATTCAACGCCGCTATGCCAAATAAACTGATGTGACTGGGACTGACTCTTTCCCTGCTTACTGTTCATATGAAATTCCTTTACACGCAAACAACAAACGTGGTGGTAGTGTTTGCTTGAGCCACTTAGGTCCAAGTGGACCTTCAAATACCTCAAGTAACGTGTAACTTCTTTGTTCAGTCTTTCCTGCAACAGTTACCATCGACAATCGCGACTCAATGGAAACGACTGAGGAATTGCAACAACTCGAAATCGTCGCTCTCAAATCTATCTATGATCAAGATTTTTTCGAACCACCACCTCCCAAGGCTTGGAAGGTGCATTGGCATCACATCTCCATCAGTCACAAATATTGATCGTTCTCCAAGGCCGCTGCTAGGCTGCCCGAATTCATCATTAAAGTCGTTCATCCAGATCCATTACACGCACCCAAGGCTTACTTCCATCTTCATACCAAGTAATATCCATCTTTACTCGCCCATCGCTGTCGTTGATCAAGCAGTAGATTCCCAAAAACTTACCCCACACTCGCCACTCCCATATTCTCAGTCCAGAAACCCATCCGCGGTCTTAGCCATGATGTAGAAGTGGCGCTATCCAAATTTATTCATTCCGAGGCCCAGAAGTTGCGGGGTTCTGAGATGGTTTTTCAGGCTCGTCATCCTTCCGCGCGAGAGTTGATTTGGGCTAAACGCGCAGCCTACGCTCAGATCATCACGTCGGCTCAGGAGTGGATAGCTGACCGCATTCAGCCACCAAGCGAAGCTTCTGGCTCCCTTGCCACACAGATGACGAAACGCGCAGATCAAGAAGAGCGTGTAGGCTTATGCCTTCGGTCCGTTATTTGGGTTCCTCTGATATCTCATTAGGAACGACGCGCACGAGAGGAGGCTGAGGCGAAGCATCAGTCTGAGCTTGCTGCTCGTATCGCTGAGCAACTTCAGGAACAACTCCAAGCCGATGCACAAAAACATCTCATTGCGAAAGAAATGCAGTATAAGGCAGCTCGGCGAAGAGCTCAGTCTGATGCCGCTGAGGTTCCGTCTGTTGGAGACACGCTGACGGAATCATTTCCCATTGAAATAGAATTTAGAGGTATACGCTTCAACGCTGTGAAGATGTTCCATCCTCACAAAGGTTTGCATATTCTGTTGATCTATTCTTTCGTTTAAACAACGTTGCAGAATCTCTGGGCGTGACATATCTTGCCGATCCTTTGTGTGATGACGTCCGTACCACCCTTCCTTTGGAAGTCCATGCAATCGAATTCAACTCTGAATACTATACCGGTCCTCAAGGTAACCCATCCAATTCATTTCCCCTGTGCTGTCGGTCAATATACTTCATCTAGGTAGGAAGAAGCTGACTCAACTGGAGACCGAGATCCAGCATCTTATGAACGTACAACACCCAAACTTGTTGGCCACCCTTGCCGTCAAGCTTGTATTTCCTCACTTTGGCCCTCCTCGGTTGACGATCCTATCCGAGCAACGACCTGCCCTTACATTGCAAGATGTTCTAGAAGATTGCGACAGCCTTCGAGAGGACAGGGCGTCTGTAAGACGTGTCATCGTGCTGCATACAACGGTCTTATTAGTATTCGACGCATAGGATTATCTTGCCCAGATACTGTCCGCATTGAATGCTATCCACTCTAATGATCTCGTCCACCGAAGTGTGTTCTCTCCCCAGATTGGTTTGTTAATGTACATATTTCCCTTTCATCAGGCCTCGATACCACGTGTATATATCTTGCCACTCGCGAGAACAAAAGTCACTCCAAGCTCGTTAAGGTAGGGAAAGTGGCCTATCATGCCCGAGTGAAAGACCTACATAGGTCGGATCCCTTCTCTTCGGGCTTAGCTCTCATCCACGAGGAGACTTTCATTCCCGACGCTTGGTACGAATTGATCAAATGTGGCACGTTCATCACACAACTTATTTTATCTCAGGTTATCAAAGGAAGTCCTGGACTCCCCACTGTCGTACACCAAATGCCGTGATATCCACAGCGTCGGAGTTGTGTTCTTGCAAATGCTTCATGGGCAAGGTGTAATGCAAAAGTTCAATGGCCCGCGTGAAGCCCTTCAAGCTGGTAAGTGTCCACCCAACAGCTAATTTACTGTGAGGGAGTGAGCTATCATTAGCATCTATATCACCTAATCTACAAACTTCTGCCTTGAGTATGCTCTCCTCTACTAAAAAGACTCAACCTTCGTGCTTGAGCCTGCTTGCGGATCTCGCTTCAATTCCTCTTACCTCCCCTACCCGCACCAATACGCCAGCAATCCCAATTCCAGGATCAGTGACATTTTTTGGAAATGTCAGTCATTATGGGACTTCACCTGATAAAGATTATCCTCCCATTAATCCTAGGACACGGCAAGCAAGCAGATGGAAAGAAGACTGGGAGGAATTAGAATTGTTGGTATGAGATCGTTTCTTTTTAGTGGTTAGTACATCTTAACATTCAACAGGGCAAAGGGGCTTTTGGGTCTGTAGTAAAAGCACGCAACAAAATTGACTCGCGTGTCTATGCTGGTGCGTGACCGCTTTAGGGCTATCCCCCTTCGCACGCTCACTGATGTTTCCAGTGAAGAAGATCCGACTTCGTACTGATCAAAGCGACATCAAAATCTTCCGTGAGGTAAATGCACTAAGCAGGCTTTCTCATCGCTTCATCGTGCGATACTATACAACATGGGTAGAGAGAGCTGAAGTTGTCACTTCTGGCCTATCATCCGGTTCCGAAACGGCTTCTGATTCCGATACAGAAGGAGGCATGACGTCTGTACCTCATTCCTTTGAACGGGACGAGAAATCGGACCCATTCAGCATCGATTTGAGCGAGTTGGACGATTATGGAGGATCGGGAAGCAGGTCATCATTCCCAAGCATTCACTTTACTAAATCTGATGTACAAGATGGGAAAGACGAGGATGAGGACGATAGCGATGACGGGTTTGAACATCTCTTCACGTCAGATGAAGATCATGCAGAGGACTTCAAGAAACATCCACCTGTTTTGCCAAGAACACTATATATCCAAATGGTGTGTTCCCTGAATCTTGATCTGGTCATGCTTTCGAATTACATCTATACCCAGGAATTTGTAGAACGCCAGACTTTAAAAGAAGTGAGGATGCTATGGGCATTGTATTGTCGTGTCGGCTGATACATTTTCGTTTTCACAGAGAGTGGCCGAGGGTTTATCGGAAGACGAGGCATGGGGTTTATTCAATCAAATTTTGGAGGCATTGGTACACATGGGGTCTATGGGAATAGTTGGTTCCTTTGTTCTGCATTTGGCTTCCAATATTGATTTAGTCCGCTTTCTCAGCTACACAGAGATATCAAACTGACAAATATCTTCATTGGTAGGCCACTGTCAATTTCTGTAGTTGATTTGTTGTTGAAATCTTGTATAGATGGAAATGGCGACTGCAAAGGTGATACGATCGATCGATCGACTATATGGTACTGACTCCCGTGCCTACACTCTAAAGTTGGGGATTTTGGTTTAGCTACATCGAGCCTCGCCGCTGTCGATCCCTCGGACCTATCCCCGCAGATCATCCAGTCGGATTCGGACCTTACTCTAGGTAAGCGCACCACGTTGGTTATTGGCCCCGTGGATTGACCGCTATACAGAGGTGGGAACGAAACTCTACATTGCCCCCGAGGTGTCATCACGGAAGAAGGGTCCCAGGAATCATAACAAGGCAGACATGTACAGTCTGGGGGTGGGATTGGCTTCTACTATCGCTCTGATTCTCACTCAACCCCACCAGATAGTTTTCTTCGAGATGAACTATTTCTTCGCCACAGGGGCAGAACGCATTGCCGTCATTGAGGACCTGCGGAAGCCTGAGGTCTACTTTCCCCGTGACTGGCAAGCGCACCGCACAAGACAAAAAGAAAGTAGGTGGGTTTCGAGGGAGCTGCGATTATCCGTCTCACGTTTGCCAGTTATTTCGTGGTTGCTTCGCCATGAACCAGCACAGCGCCCCAGTGCCTTGGAGCTGTCGCAAAGTTCATTATTGCCGCGCAGGGTAGAAGATGAGTACTTCAAGGAAGCTTTAAGAATGATATGTAAGCAGTGGTGCCGACATAATTTTTATGACTCTTGAGTTTTCTCTCTCTTCAGCTGCGCCAGATTCAACACATTTTCAGACCTTGCTCTCGGTACTCTTCAAACGACCAGCTGGCCTAAGTCGCGAATCGAAGAATTTCATCTATGATCTTGAGGCTGATGTCCCTGAACATGCCAACCTGAATACCATTGTCGAAGACAGAATGAAGGCTATATTTCGTCTTCACGGAGCCGTTGACATGGAACCGCCTTTGTTGATCCCTTCGACAAATGCGGAGGAGAGCGGACCGCAGGCCACGTTCATTGATAGACATGGCGATGTCGTTTTCCTACCTGATCAAGCATTGATACCGTTCGCAAGGCTAGCTGCAAGGAACAGTGTGAAGCGAATCAAACGTTTCCATATCATGAATACCTATCGTGCCAAGTAACTCCATCCGTGTCTCCGACAACCTATATGCTGACTTCTCTAATTTACAGCGCTGTCCCCGGACATCCCAAGATGATGAAAGCAGCGGTTCTGGACATTATTACCCCAGATATGAGGAGTGGTATGATCGCAGCGGGGGCAGAAATGTTACTGCTTCTCAGTGATTGCCTCCGTAGCTTTCCAAATCTTTCCCAGATCTATGAGATTCACGTTTCCCACTCCAAGAGTGAGTTACATCACTGCTAATTTCCGATTGCGGCTTCAACTTTGTTCCAGTCGTTGAGCTCGCCCTCAGCCGAATCCCGCATGACTTGCGATTATCAGTCAAAGATATCATGAATCAGTCCAAATCTTCTCCCTCCCAGAAGAGAGCGGGTTTATTGAAGAAAGGACTGCTACGGAGTAACGCTGATGAACTTGAGGCCTTTGCCGAAATCGACGAAGATATCGATGGATTGCTCGTGAGACTTGAGAAGATTTCTCCCTCGTTGCTCACCGTTTTGAGGCCGGCAGTCGATGAAATCAAGCAGAGCATTCAGCTCGCTGCGTCTGCGGGCTTCAGTTGCCCAATATACCTCCAGCCCTTGATGTGGGCGACACACCATCAACATTTCAAAGATGGACTTCGTCTGGAGGTTGTACGACGCGCAAGACGTCAAGACGTCCTTGCAGCCGCTGGCCGGTCTGTATTTCCATCTCTTAATTATTCTACATATAGCTGAGAAATTTGTTTAGCTACGACAACTTGATCACTCAGTGCTCTGCTGGCAAAGCAACGAGTGAACCGATCTGTGCGTTTGCAGCCCAGATCGCTCTGGACAAGATCACTGTTTCTCTGGCAGCATTCCAAAGCACATCCGTGAAGGCACTTGTAAAGGAACAGCGATCCTTCGGCTTCTGGAGTCCGCGCAGGTGCGACGTATATATCATGTCGTATCAGCCCGGGTACCTTCAGGACAGGCTAGAGGTTGCGGCACTGCTCTGGCAGAACAACATCAGTGCCGATATCATGTACGAGGCGACACTAGGAGAAGCGGAGAACGAGACCCACCTCGAATGCGTGCGCGAAGGAATTTTGTACGTAGCTGTGGCTGCCAATCACAGTCGATGACTTGAAGGTTGTATCTAGATTTTTGCTATATCCGAGATCGCGCACGCTTCGGCGCGAGCAACCGGCTTTCAAGATCAAGAGCATTCTCAGAGGGACCGAACATGAAGGTGAGAGATTTCCAAATACAAGTCCTGTGTCCGTGCTGAACGTATACATACAGTCTCTCGACAGGACCTAGTGAGTTGGCTACATCAACAAATTAGTGAACAGAAGCGTATCGACTCCTCTACTTCGGGAACAACTGGTTATCCCGCAAGTATTCCAACGAGCTTCGGGGCTAGAGATACCTCGGGCTCTGGTGACGTTCAACTAGTGCTTCCCGTCGATACAAAGAAGCAACGAAAACAGGTAAAGCAAATATTGCTTGACAGAGGTAGGGATGCTTGTGAGTTTGGATAATTAGCTTGATTCGTCTCGGCAGCGTACGAGCGCGGCGCACATCTCAAGACTGCGATTACCAACGGCATACCGATGCTTGCAATCGATGTGCCGAACGCGGTCTTCGACGTGCTTACCAGGAGCCCGGTTTGGATCCACGACGAAGATGTATGGAAGACAATCGTTGCTGCCATGCCGCCGCTACAAACGGCGTACGCTGTCCAACTCCGCGAAGCGGTTTCCAAGAAGAAGGCCGAAGGACACCACTATATCGTCTTGTACGCTATCCGAGAGGAGCGCATCCAGATACTCAGCTTTTCGCAAGGGGTGTCCTAGCAGTTCTGAACGCGTTGTGGTTGGACTATTACTAATCTTGATCTTGAGACATGTATCTAATGATTTAACGGCGCCTGGACGATTGATGTATTTTACGTGCCACATTATGTTCCATGGAAGATTTCGTATACTATGTAGACATCTCGAACAAAAGCAAGCACATCCTAAACGATTGTGCACGGCAGGCCTTCTGGCCTATCGGCATCAGTGTTTCGTTCTCGCATTCAGAGCGTGAACCGACACGTCAAAGCTGATCATTTCTATTTGTGTGTCGAGCCGTTGGCGGTTGGGTACTAAGGTAGCCGTCACACAGATCCAGCAAACCCCTGTCTTACCAGAATCACACCTCATGCCTACACAACTTTTTTTAAAGTTGAAAGACAATAAAGGGTAGACAGTGTACTTCCTACATTTTCAGGGCTACTGGCCAATTTTAGTTACGTGGCTTCTTTGTCCACGAAAAACATTGCACACCGAGCACGCCTGTCAGGGGACGGACGAAGCGTTTCCCGTCGTTTTTCCATCCCGTCAGACGGGTACTCTAGGACTTGCGTATATCAACTGAAACGACGAGCACAACTATCCGAGGTGCCGCCAGTGATGCAGAGTCTACATGAGCACTGCTTCAAGTTGCCCGTCATGCTAAAGTTTGTATGCATGTACAATGGAAAAGCTGACCTGCTCTAGACGTCGTATGTCAGTCAATCTTTGTCTAACTCGACGTAGTGCTACGTCACTCAACTGTTTTTCTGATGCAGATGTTGACTCAGGGGCCACTCAGTCAAGGCTGCGTTCCCCTCGTGGGGCTTGCAGTTTCGTAGCCTGATGGACTTCGTAAGCGACACCAACTGTCCGAATCCCGAGAAACTGTTGGCCTACGGTCTGTTGAGCGACTTGCGCCACTCAGGACTCATAGTAATGATAGAATGCCTGTTCAACTTTATAGCCTCTGGTCAGATCAAGGACGTTGAATGCGCACCATAGATCTATCATCCTGTGATCACACCCACACACGTGATGCTGTAGAGATGCCAAGAGTAACTTTCTTCGGTCTTTGACATGCCATGAGGACTTCAAGTGCGAGGATACAAGTGCAGAATTGAACACATCGTCGGTCATGTCATGACACGCTTAGAATCAAACACTAACTGTACATACATATTTCCAGGCATGCCACCATCGCATCATACATCGTCACCCAGGGCACCCAAGGTGCGCCTACAGTAGATTCTTTTCATACCAATTGAACTCACGCTCGAGCGCGTCCTTGATCGTAGATGCCAAGTGCCAGTGATGTCCCTCGTTTGAGTAGAACGAGAATTCAAGCTGCCCAGTGGGTACTTGATCAGTGATGTCCTTCAGGAAACTGCGAGCTATTATGGGGGGAACAACCCCGTCAGCATCGCCGTGTAGCATCTGCGGGGAAGAAGATGTCGACATCAGTCCATAGCATGATGCTGCGTGATATCACATACGAGGAGTGGCACACCGAGGTTGGGCTTTCCAGTCTTCGGATTAGTGATATTCTTAATCGGGTTTCGAGGGTCCCAGGCACCTCCGTCCGGGGGAGAACCGAATAGGGTGTAAATGTATCGCATCTCAAACTTTTCCATGATCTTAGTTAGCAGAGTCGGATCCGCGACACCCCCATAGGCAGAGCAAGCTGTCTTGTAGAATTTCGGATCCTTGGCGAAAGTCAGCGAGGAAAGTGTGGTATAACCACCCGCGGAGCCTCCACGAATCGCTACGCGAGTCGGGTCAATGTAGGAATACGGAGCAGTAGCTAGAATCGTGGCCGCTTCGCGACAGTCATCAACATCGTAAATTCCCCAGTTGTCGTTCAGAAGGTCACTAACGGAAGTTAGCACACACAAAACATGGCAGCATTTCACAAGATCCTTACATATACTCTCGACCGTATCCGGAGGATCCACGATAATTGACATCCAACCTGTTGGCTCCCCATTAGACTGCATGCTCGTCTATTACTATACCGCATGCTACTTACCAGGAAAACCCACGGCTGGTATAGAATACCCTTATCCAATTTAGATCCTGAGTTGCCAACCCAGTAGGGCCCCCATGCACGCCAACGATGCAAGGGGGCTTCTCCCCTGAAGGAGCAGAGTAATCCGGGTTCGTCGGAGGGTAGTAGACAGCATAAATGACATATTTAGCCCCCGACGACGTCAGCTTCAGTGGTTCGGGTGTAGAGATATACTTGTCCAAGCCCGGAGGCAACACTGCACTGGCCTTGAGCACTGTAAACTCTGCAGTATAGGAGCCAGACGACTCTGAAACTGTGCCTAAGATGACGCCACCCGGTGCCAATTTTTCGCTCCCGGTGAACACAAAAGTATTCTTGGTCGCCGCACGGACATGCTGTGCGACTGTGTAGGCAAACGATTTGATTAAAACTGGATCAGATGGTTCCCTGAGGTCAACGATGTAAAGGATGTTTCCACCATTCTCAAACGCAGTGAATGCGCCATATTTTCCGCCATCCAAAATAGCGTAAGGGTATAATCCGAGTGTCCAAGCGGGTTCGGAAAAATCCTGCTGCAATGGAGTCTTCAAGACAGGCCGCGAGTGTTTGGTGTCCGTGTCGTATATAAACGGGTTTTGGAACTTGTTCTCCTTGTCCGTAGTGTAAACAAGCGTCTTGTCGGTGATCCAGCTGGGGAACGTTGCTGATATCTTTCCTTTTGCCCCTGCGACTAATTGAGGGAGACCCTCGATCTTGATGCTAGTGGGCTGGATAGTGACATCAGCGATGTAGATGGAGCTACCAGCCCATGGCATGTCTGGCAGATTCCATTCCTGCCACGCAATCTTCGTGCCGGATGGATTGAGTACCGGAGTGGCGTAAAAATCGGCACCATCGAGGATGATATTCACGGAGGTTGTGTTCGTATCAACGACGCAGAGAGTATTGACGACGTTCTGTGGACAATCTCCCTTGGGATCGTTGGTGTGGTCCTCCCGTAACACGACCAGTAAGTTGGTGTGCCGGGGGTGAACTGCAAAGTTTGCAAAGCGCCACAAGGGATAGTCTATTGGCAAACGTTGAACAGGCATGTAGTCGATTGTAGTGAAATATTACCAGGAGTAACAGGTTTGGGATTAGAACCATCCCTGATGCTTAAGGAATAAATTTTGTTGTCACGATGGGACGAATCACCAGAGTCGTTGGAGAAGTAGATGATGTTGTTGTAAACAATGGCAGCGGCACCCCCATACTCCTGCACAAAGGTTCTTGCACTGTACGGTGCCTGAAGGACATCCTTCTTTGCTTTCGTGTCAACTATAACACAACGACCGTGATCTTCGGGGCGTTCTTCGAGATGATAGATGGTTTGTGTGATAGGATCAACCAGTACGTCGTCAAATACTATACTCTGTTGCGATTGTAAGCTTCAATGAAAGGAGCATCCAGCCCAACTTACGGCTGAAACGACGGTATCAGAGGTAATGGGCGAGATCCATTTGCCGTATGGTGCCGTCTGAGTATTGGTCATAGCAGCTTGTGGGAGTGGTCGTGAAGAAGTTGGCTAAGGGCACTGTTTGCCAGCTGGGCGACTGATAGATGAGACCGATAAAAAACAAACCCCCACAACCCCGAATAGAAACACAACACGAGGCGATGCACAATACTACTTAAGTACATATTGCACGCCTTGGCACAATACAGCAGTGAATGTTTCGGGTCTAGGTCGGAGTTGGATAAGTCCCTGAACTCGGTGTTGGATGAGGCGCCAGGTGCCATCGAGGTCGGATATCAGAGATGAATACACCACGGAAACCTGACGGTTACATCCAACGTGAGAAAATATGTCCATAGGTGCTTCACCCAGCTTTCCCAGGACGTAAGCCTTATAAAGAATGGTGCCGAATGTTATTGGCATTCATTATAAGGCTTGTTTAGCCTATTTTCCTGCCACCAGCAATAAATATTGCCCCAAATCCTTTGGCTAAGCTTGTATGCTGAGAGTTTCCTACCCAGAGTTCACACACCTGCAGTCCCCTTTGAACTGATGGCAAAAGCAGCTCTTCCACATCCTTTTCCATATGTCCTGTCCTTCTCACACCCTTTCTTGTTCTGGGTGTGCCTTGTCTTACATGTCAGGTATTATGTGTAAGGCACACCCACTACACAGTATACATACATTGCTAATTGCTATGTAGGTTTTCATACTCCTTCCTCTTGTCTAGCATTATTATTACTGCTGTTGAAACAACCCTTGACTACTAGCCTAGAGGGGCATAGTAGGCTTAGATCGTAATGTTAGAAAGAAGGATAAAAGAAGTATCAACCAGTCCACAAGTGCTAAGGCATAACGGTAGGTGTTATGACTGGCTCGGGTAGAGTCGGTCGTAGCCCTTCAAGGGTGTTACAAAGTCAAGGATACAGTCACACAGACGTGATGGAGTGCCAAGGTCCTCATGTTTGATGGACAACGAGGGAGGCTGCCAGAGTCCTTGGGATCGAAGGCCCGCAAGGGAGGCAACAAGGTTCTTGTTACAAGGAGAGGTTACTTTAGGTAGTAACCGAACCGTCAAGGGGGCAAGGAATGAGAGAAAGGAAACAGAGATGCTTGATTAGTTGTACTCGATAGCAAGTAGTAGTCGAGGTACAAGAAGGGAGATCAAGCATGAGGAATACATGGGAGAGGATGAAAGGATATATATATATGTCCCTAATAGGTTTAGGGCCAGCCATAGAATGTCAAGGAACATGGCGGAAAAGATGATTAAGTAAGAACGAGTCATTGAAGCCGATGGAGTCGGTTGGAACTATGGAGGAGTAAGCAATGACCAAGTAAGTGATAGTCGAGTCACGTGGTGTGATTAGGTCATCATGAAAGGAAACAGTGTTCATTAAAGGTAAAAAGAGAAACGAATCATAACAGTAGGTAGACTGAGTGGAGTGCTCAAGAGGAAAAACCAAAAGAACTTGACTGGGGATGCCAGCAGTTCACTTGGGGTTTATATACCCTATATCTATTTGTACATGTTTGTACTGATGGTAACTAAATATAGTAAGTATCATATCATGTGATTCCTTATCTAGGCTATGTGCACAGGTCTGCACATAGCCATGCATAGCCTTGCATAGCCAAAGGCGTAGATCAGGTGAGTCGGAGTTCCAAAGGCGATGAGGCATAGCCAGATAAGATCCATAGGCAGTGATGAGGTAATGGGGCATAGCCTTGGAGCTTAGCTGTGCACTGATACACATAGCCTTCTTATCTCTGACTCACTGTGACTTGGATACGGAGGATATGATTGGATGTTAACAATAATAGCTAACCATGAGTTGAACTGAATTTGAATAGTGTGGCAGCACATGGCCAAAGGGAGCAGCTGGTGACTGTCCATGATGACAAGTCCAGCCGATGCTGTTGGGTTCGAAGAATGATGATGTAACTGTATTTAGTCAACAAGGAAATAGAAGAATAGGGACTTAGTGATGAGATGATGAACTGATAACGTCACGTGGTCATGTCATGTGACTCGAAAAGATAAGATAAGATGGCGAAAAAGTAGTGTTTGTAATAGCTATCATCATTGTTTTCAATGCCAGCAGTTGTTACGACTGACTCGGGTAGAGTTGGTCATAGCCCTTCAAAGATATCACAGGGTCAGGGGTATAGCCACACAAATGTGCTATCGGGTGTCAAGGTGACGGCCACAGAGATGTGCTGCAGTGTCAAGGTGACGGCCACAGAGATGTGCCGCAGTGTCAAGGAAACGGCCACAAAGATGTGCCGTGGTGTCAAGGTCAAGTATGGCCACATGAATGCGCCGAAGTGCCAAGGTCCTTGTGTTCTATAGACGACGAGGGAGGCTGCCAAGGTCCTTGGGATTGAAGGTCCACAAGGGAGGCGACAAGGTACAAGGGTTTACGAGGAGAGGTCGCTTTAGGTAGCGACCGAACAGTCAAGGGGGCAAGAGACAAGAGAAAGGAAAACAAGTGCTTGATTAGTTGTACTCGATGACAAGTGGTAGTCAAGGTACAAGAAGGGAAATCAAGCGTGAGGAATACATGAGAGGGAAATGAAGTATATATACTCCCACAATGGGTTTAGGGCCAACAGGTTTAGAGTCGGTCGTAGAAGGTCAAGAACGTGGTAGAAAGGATGACTAAATGAGAACGAGTCATCGAAGCTGATGGACTCGGTTGGAACTATGGAGGAAGTGAGCGATGACTAAGCAAGTGGTAACTGAGTCATGTGATGTGGATTAGGTCATCGCAAAAGGAGACAGAGTTTGTTAAAGGTAAAAAGAAAAGTAAATCGTAACAGCAGTAGCCTCTGCTCATTGTTATTCCCAATATCAATGATGATTCCTTGCCCTTACTGCAGCCATTCACAGCATTCAGAAGGCTCATGAAGGTCGCTTCTTGCTCAACTTTGTTGTTCTTATCTCTCTTGTTGTTCCTAGTAT
>JBBPMS010000353.1:0-10191 GCA_038090435.1 Phylloporus scabripes | reverse complement strand
GCTTTGGTTGAAATGCTTCTTTGCTCAGAGAGTTAAAGTTATATACTTGTTAGCCACCTCTCTTCATCATGGCCCATTCTCTGGACCCAGAATTCAGACAAAGATGCAGTGTTTGAACGGCCATCATACAGCTATGTTTGATACACGGTAACAAAGAAAGTAGCCAATACATTAAGCAATCCTCCAATGGTCTATGTGATATCAGTCTGACTTCTTTCGCCAACGACGTCAAACCTTGAGAATGCCGTTTGATGAGCGTACTTACATTACTTGTTTACTTGTAAACGGAATGATACTAGTCGGTGTACACGATTGATGCTGGACCTCTGTTGGTGCTCTCAAATTAGAACAACACACAAAATCAGAATTGGCAGTTTGGTCCTCACCTCTTCTCCACACCCTAAACACTGCATAAGTGATCTAGCTCATTCACGCAATCAGGAAACGAACCTGGTCCATCCAGCTTATCTGCGCCTTTAGCTCCGTTAGGCCAAAGAGCAGGATGATGTCGTAGTGAATTTCATAATAGACACCTCCATCAACGGCACTTTGGGGCTGCAGTGACTTGACAAACTTAGAAGTATTAGCAGTCACTGTGCACATTTCCGTGAACTGTGCTGAGAAGTTTGCGTCAGCTGTACATGCTGAGCATATTATGTCAGCAATCTTTACTAGGTTCCTCGTCCGTCCAATCAGGGTCAAGATCCCCTCTATATGCCAGAATCGGCGACTGCACTTTCTTCAATTGGGAGCGCTTGACCCCCTCCCGGAAAAAGGGTTGCCTGAATTCTTGCTGCTCGGAAACTTGGGTTCCCTGTTGTTAGGTTAATTGACAGTTGTCATGAACGAATGATCAGCCCAGACCTTTAACAATATCGACTGGAATGCATTTGGTAACAATATGGTCCCCGATGGCAAGAGGACTTGCGTATGTTGTCTCCTTTGGTGATCGGGAAGATATGGAAAGTAATGCGCTCCGCATTTTGCACCATACGTGAACCTCGAAACCCGCGATGTGACAAGCGGATCAACATAGGACAACACAGCACCGTCTGCAACTGCTTTGTTACTGAAGAGGGGATAAGTGTGACACTCAATCGTGCCAGACGCAACGTACGCGTGACTTGAAGGTCTGCACAACTGGACGTCCGAAAATGCCGAGTGCTGTTGAAGACGGCGATACAGGAAATCGCTAGCTGCATAACCGCCAACCAGAAAAGCATGCTATGAAGTGCGATCAGACCCCGTGTATATCATAACGTCAAGCTCAAGGCGACCTTGATTTGGATCTGCTGCTCCATCGCAGCCTCTCTCTGGGTCTCGAACGCCTCAGCAATTGCCTCTATAGAGGGCTCAAAAAAGTTTGCGACGTCTTCTCTGTTCAAAAGTATGAGCATTCGATGACTCTATTTCGGGTGTTCTGTGTTTCCTTACCCAGCCAACTTGAGCTGACCAGATCGAATATCGTATGCGGGTTCTTTGTCACGGACGGTACCAAACTTGATGTATTGAGGGTCACCAGCGTCGCGGAACCTCAGTTTTGTGGTCTTGTCGAAAACCTCTTTCATTTGCTCGATAATCTCAGGCGCACTGTATCGTGAATTGGCAAGTTTTACTGTGAACAGATCAGGTATAATCAGAAACATAGTGAGGAAACATGCCTTTCAGGAACGCATGGGCCCTTTGGGTGACGAAGACAGAGCCTTGGAGCCGGCCTATAGGGACAACTATCAGAAGGGTTGGCATTGACATTGGAACACATTACATTCCGCAGGTGCGATCTCCTTGAATTCCTTTGGAGAGGATAGCTTTATGGAGTAGGCACTCAAATCGATGGTGCCCCCACCAGCATCGATGATAATAATCCCTTGATGGTCTGCCTCCTCCTCCTCCTCTTCCTCATCGCCCTCATCGTCCTCCTCCTCATCTTCTTCTTCAAGGTCGTCAGAGTGAACAATTGGGAGTTTGGAAAGCGTGTCAGAAGCCAGCACGCGAGCGACGCAAAAATGAAGGCTTGCTTCGCCCTCCGTCAGTAGATGGATACGATTCGCATGCTCATCGCCATTAGGAATGAACGCTGCGATAACAGCGGCTTGGCGAATCTGCTGTTGCTGTAGTCCCTCCCATCCATTTGCATGCGTGATGATGAACTCGATGCTGTTCTCTAAGGAGCTCCACAGAGAACCACCACTCGCGTGAGACTCGATGATGTACTTTCGAGTGCACGTGAAAAGATATCGCATAAAATCTGCGAGAACCTGAACAGCAGTTTTACCCCGGGGAAGAGGTGGAATATCTTGGTTTCTTATATGCGATGATGCGAGATACCTTGGTCGCAGGTGAAGCTTCCACCTAATATCGTCTACATGAGCAAAGGAACGACAAAAGGTCCTCTCTGTACTCACCACTCAAGCTTGACCCAGTTCTCTTCTTCCGCTTGGTCAATAATGTGCTGTTGCGATACCTCCGCACCAACGGCTCTCATGGCGCCTTGGCGATCATAATAGAGTATAGACGGTATTTTGTTGTCGCCTCCGACGTGTTCCTGAGCAGGGTATCTGGACGAGGTGCATGTTGGAGTCATTCAACCATCCACGAGCGTTGCCCACCTTGACACTCCGAGAACCTTTGGGACCTCTCCAGGATCGAGTATACAGTATGAGACTCCACTGAACGTCGTACCAACATCAAAAGCGAGCACCAACTTGCGAGAGAGACCACGGTATGGCTGCTCGGAAGGCATGTTCTACTAGAGGGGTGGAAGGTGCGAGCAAGCGAAGAAACCGCCACACAGGAAGACACATTCTGTGCCTGCGTGATAATCAATGCCTCGTTGTATTGACACGAGGAGCACCTTTACAGGAGTGTCGAAGATCATCGTGATGGACCAAACATCCCTATTTGCGATGTCCTCGACTCTGGGCCCGGAGAGTGATCTTCGGATCTAGCTATTCAAGAGATTCAAGAGAGGTCTGGAAATGGCATGCTGGTCAGTTCGGGTCGATGTCTCAACTGACGAAGGAGTTAACCTTGTCCATTTACGCACTCTAACCTCACAACGACAGCGGGTCTGCCCTTCACGCCTTCCGTTTAGTTCCTATCTCGCTGGCCCACTGTCAATTGGCAATGGACGACGGCGATGGATGCGGCAATGCAAGTTGTCTGAGCGTGACCGCCACCCCTTCGTCCGTGCCAACCCTAGTATCTATCATACATCTAGCGCCCACAGGTGTTCTTGACTAAAATGAAGGAGAAAGCCTAGCAAATGTCCCCCATCCTGTCCACGATGTGGCGAGTGAGTCAGTTTGGGCCGGACAAAGTCTCATTGCGTTTCTTCACCTGGTTGAATGAACATAACTCTGGAAAGTGTCACACGCGCAACGCGACGCCATCCTCGTCTACATCCCGACCTCCATCGGCATCACAAATGGCATGGCTCACAGGGATGCACGACACGAGCATTCTGCTTCCTCACTTCATACCCCCATGGATTCACAAAAAACGTAGCACCACAAAGTTCCTTTGTGTAGTCTGGCATGTTCAAGACATGGCCATTAGACCAGATGCTCCCTCCAGAGACACTGCCAGTTCGACTGGTGTTGCATCACCCATTTTCGACTCGTTTCTCATCGCGAGCTCAGACATTTGGCCAAAGAGATGGTTGCTTTGAAATGCACAAGTACAATGCATCCCATCACACTCGTATCCTCTCCCATCTCAAATCTAACCAAGTCAAATATCTCCAAGATTCTCCCAAACACTGCGATATCAAAAAAAACTTCAGCAACTCAGGAACTAGTGAATATGAGGGCCAGTGCCAGAGGAAACAGAGCGAACTCTTAGTCCCACAAATTGAGTACGGTACGTTGTTTACTCACTGGGTTAAGTCACTCAGGGGTGGACAATAGTAAATCGTCAAATATGTTGTCAACTACAGGGCTGGGTTGACTGAGGATATCCGCAATCCCACCATCACCCCCGGTGGGCGTTGCGATCGCAACGGCAACCATGCCAAGGAGCGCGAGCACAAGCTTCTTGAACAACATGATGCAAAGAAGTAGAAATTGACGAAGAGTGACTGCCTCGATGAGGAGCTTGGTGAACGAGATGAAGAACTTGGGTACCCAATGCTTCCAAAATTTTGTACGTGGGTGAACTGATTTTGCAAGAACAGAAATGTCGTAACTTTAGTATGCCTTTTTGTGGTAAGATTCAATGTCGGCAACGCAGTGAACAATGCTGACCCATGGACACTACCCTTGACAACATCGTTATTCGTACCCTCTGCTCTGGGTAAGCTTCGTGATTGCCTAGCAACTCACCGCGTCATTCCACGCTACGAGTACTTCCCTTTGTCGACTCTACTTCTTGGACGACGATGGCGATGTACCAGTGCGACCCGACTCGCTCGCCCCTTTAGGCGAGCCGTGGCCACGGCAGGCTCGGGGGGCGCACGCATTGCGTCCCGATTGTCCGTTACGTTGTTTACGCACTCGTGCACCTATTACGGCCACCGTCTCTCCTTCTCTTCGGATGGCGTCACCTCACCCTTTTGTGTCCGCATTCTAGTGAAATACATCCGATGATCTCCACCCCTCGCCAGGCTGCCGATCATGACCAGTTTCCGATATGTTCAGACTACCTCAAGCCAGATCGCACACGTACCAGGGACCATCGCGCCACTATCGACAGCCATTGCCTTGATCTTCTGCATCAAGCAAGAACAAAACTCGACCTAGTACCATTGTTCGAATACGGGGCCTCTGACGGTGATTATGCCCCGGCTTCCTCGTTTTTTGGACAACGATTCAGTCAGCTCATCTGACCGGGATATTTCGTTCGTTGCTCTTCTCTCCTGTTTATCCTCGGACCCCTTTCAGTCTCAGTTTCTATTGTGACCTTCACACCCCTCTGTGAGGCTGGCCACAAAGTTGCTCTTACCGTCGCCGTCGGAGGGGTAAGCTTAAAGCGTACAGAGTAGACGAATAACGACGTACAGCGCAACATACAGAACATCTTATGCTCTCTCCCCTTGACAAAATTCAAGGCGTCCACATCCAGTCGCCCCAGGTCCTAGAAGACATTTGGAAGGATATATTGGTATGTCTGAATGGTTTACGTACATGAAACCGAGCTATGGTCCTCTGCTGGACATATCTCTGCTGTGTCCTGGCGAGCAATACATTGCTGGTCGAGATCCCCCTTCAGGTCAGACGCTCTTTCCAGCACCAGAGGAATCAGTGCTTTACAAGAGCGAGTTTGTACTCGAGTGCCATCCAGAGCAGCCCGGGGGTGGCATGGTTCCAGCGGACTTGTTCGATGCACTCTCTATTCGCAGGGGGTTCCATGTAACCAAGACAGAATGCATATTCGCATACATGGGTGACTGTAGTCTATAGCCAGCGAATTTGCGTCATGACCTTCAGGTCACAATCGCTTAGTTGCACACATTGAGTACGAGGTACAGTATTTTTGAATCAGGTCTGGCTTTCTTATGGCAAGAGTGTATCTAGATATGGGAGGAGTATGCATGTGATCTGCTACCAAAGACCATTTCATGGTTTGGCTCATGATGATTAGGTCTCAATTCAATCATCTCGTCAACTCACGAAGGGAGATTGTTAGATAACAAAGAGACGACATACTATGTTTCGTACACAGAAAGAAATAAATGTGTGGTAATCCCAATCTTCCACAGTAGCTAATTTATGTGATGTTGACCGCGTCTTTCACCGGTCACGGAGTCAAATCAAAGCTATTTCACGAACATGGTATCCTCGTAGACCACAGATGCAGGACCCCTGCAGGACGAAGGCCGAATGATAATTATAAGCCATAGACGACATCTTTGATTCAACGTTCACGCACCTCACTTCTATGCCCTAAAAGGGGATGGACCAACACATATTCAGCATGCACAGCGTTAACACATCCATGTAGGAACGTACATTATCGATCCAGCTGATCTGTGCCTTGAGCTCTGTCAGGCCAAAGAGCAGCACAACGTAAAACAAGATGGAATAGTAAGTTCCCCCGCCATCAGGGAGGTAACGAGGCTGCATACTCCCAGCGAGCTTGGACGTGTCAGCGCGTACGGAGCAGAGTTTCGTGTAAGCATCTTGTGCAACGGAATGTAAATGGCTATCAGACTATGAATAGGAGTGCTCCAAACTTACCGCGCTCAGCGTCCACCCAACAAGGGTTCAAGAGTTCGCCTCTGTACGCTACGATATCCACGTGAACACTGCCACAGTGAGAGAGATCAAACTCTTCAATGATAAAAGGTTTCTTGAACTCTTGCTCTTCAGACACTTCCGTTCCCTGGCGCATAAACGTAGTTTGTCAGCAAAAGCACAAGTGAGGTGAGATAGCTGACCTTGTCGAGGATAGACTCAAAGGCGTTGGGCACCTCTAAACAACCGGTCACTCCTTCAAATGCATTTTCTTTCCTGGCAACGTGCTCAGGGTCAAATTCATTGTACAGCGCGTTGCATTCAGTTCCGTAGGTGAATCTTGCAACCCGAGACGAGACAAGGTGGTCGATCAAGAATGAGACAGCCCCGTCCGCCACAGCTTTGTTGCTAAATGGAATTATTAAAAGGGGTAACACATGTATTGACAAGGAGACTTACACGTGCTGTTGTGGGCGACAAAAGGTGATGCCAAGGGTACTCATGTGTTCCATGAGTTTGGCGTGCAGCCAGTCACTTGCTGCAAAGCCGCCCACTAGAAACACACTCTATTCCTCGGGATAAACGTGGGAGCTGGAACGGAAGGACATGAACCTACGGTGATTGGCATCGATGCAGTAGACCGCTGTTGCTCAAAAGCTGCGATAATTTCTTCAATGGAGGGCGCGAAGAGCTTTGCCACGTCTTGCCTGGACTTTCGATGAGACTGGTTCAGAACCCTTTACACGGTGACAACCCTTACCCACATAGCTTGAGTTGGCCAGAGCGAATATCATACTCGGGATCCTTGTCACGCACGCTGCCAAATTTGATGTATTGTGGTTCGTCTGCATCCCGAAACCTCACTTTGGTGGTCCTATCAAAGATCTCCGTCATGTTATACAAGTTCTCCTCGCCCCCGTATCGCGAGTTGGCGAGTTTAGCTAAAGAGGTATGTCAGAGCGTTGAACATTTGGCGAGACTATGACTTACCTCTCAAGAAGGCGTGTGCACGGTGTGTAATAAACACGGATCCTTGAAGTCGACCTATTACCATGATTCCCATTCAATCTGTCTCGGTCGGAATACATTGTGGACTTACACTCTGCAGGTGCAATTTCCTTGAATGACGTGGGAGAGAGCTTCATGGAATATGCAGAAAGGTCGACGGTTCCACCCCCAGCGTCAATGATGATAACGCCTTGACGCTCTGGCTGTGGTTCTGGTTCCTCTTCCGGCTCATCCGAATATAAGATGGGCGTCGCGTCGAATGCATCTGATGTGAAAAGATTGGTAACGCAAAAATGAAGACTCGCTTCTCCCTCTGTGAGAAGGTGAATTCGTGACTGGCCCTCTTCCCCAGCAGGAACGAGTCCGCCAAGCTGAGCAGCGTGGCGAATTTGCTGCTGCTGTGGACCTTCCCATCCATTTGGATGCGTCAAGACGAACTCGATATCGTTCTCGAGTGATTCCCAAAGACAGGTATGGGCTTCTGTGACATATGCCTTGGCGCATTTGAACAAGTAACCCATGAAATCGCCTAGAACTTGGACGGCTGTCTTTCCGTCAGGAAGGGCGGGAATATCTGCATCCGTAAAGTGAGCAGCTTCAAGATGTTTCGCGCGGAGGTAAAGCTTCCACCTAGAGCATGGTTAATGTCAACAAGAGAGCGACACTTTACAGATTTTCTTACCATTCAAGCCTCGTCCACCCCTCGCTCGCGGCTTGTTCGGCGACATGCTCCTGCTGTGTTTCGGCGCCAACTGCGCGAAGTGAACCCTTCTTGTCGTAGTAAACGACGGATGGTATTCTGCTGTCACCACCAGTACGCTCTTGCCCCGGGAATCTAGCTCCTATCAGAATCATATCCGTGATGCGAGGAACACAAAGTTTCATACTTTGCGACCCCATGTATCTTTGGAGTCTCGCCTGGATCGAGTATGCAGTAGGAAACCCCACTGAAAGTTGTGCCGACATCAAAAGCCAGCACCAGCTTGCGGGACAAGCCCGTGTATAGTTCTCGTGAAAACATGAGGCTCTATGGTGCACACGATGGGGGTGTGTACACTGGAATTGGGCTTATAATGCAGTGAACACGTGTTTCCTTAGATCTGCTCTTTCCGGCGCAGACGGGTTGTTGTGTGCCAAATAGGATGGCTATCTACCATTGGTCAGTCAACCCTGGAAAGTTCGGTGGTTTAGAATAGGAGTGAGAAATAGAGAGCTTACTGGGGTTCATGGTACCCCGCAACGTGTATCAATAATGTACTTTAGCTGATGGTGGCGCCCGGCAATCACGAATCTTGAGACTTGCATGTGTTCACACATACTAGTCACGCCGCCGATGATCCAGGCCGAGGGATATGCAAGACCGTCTATCGGGAGATTGTCTGTGGCGAGCTATAGGTTAGGTGATGCGCTTAGTGTCCACACTTTCTGCGCCCACTGTACTCACAGTAGGGCGACTGCGTCTAGACTTGCAGCGCCGACTCCACGCATGTTCCGTTATCAGATCCAGAATGTGGCTTTTTGCCTTGGTGCAAGTTGAGTGTAGCGTCCCGATCGGGCCAAGTTGAGGCGGCGCCACCAAATTAGGAAGAGGTCACGATTCATGTACACAACGACTATAGTACGTCTAGGAGATTTCGTATTAGAAATGTTCACCTTCCTCGCTCGATATTACTGCACGGTTCGACCTAGGACAGCCCTCCAGCCTGAGTCGGGGGTAATCGCTTCCCACGCTCCCATTCCATGTGTTCTGCAGTCGCTGTGCTGCCAAATTTCACTTGTGCGTCTAGGTATTTGGAGAAATCTCTCTTCGCATGTGGTACCTTTTTCGGGTTGACGAGGTTCTCGAGCGCCCGCTGAAGCGCAGGATAGTCTGCTAAGAACGGATATGCGGTCTTGTCCACACCAGCGGCATAGATTCGTAGACAGCGGTCACTGACGTCCCGCTCCGGAAACGTGGCGGAGACTGACGACGGGTCCCAAGAAAGGTCTGCCAAGATGGCGATGTAAGGAAGAGATCCTAACTCGAGGTCAGACTGTTGTGCGCCACTAATAGTTTTCTCTCTTCGAGTAATGGCGTGCAACGCAAGCTTGGAGTCTCTTGATTTTCGGGCCCTGTCAGAAATTAAAATTTGCGACATTCGTTCCTTTGCTGATCCAGGCTCGCCCTTGAAGTAGATAGGTATCACCTTGTCGATGAGAGGCTGTTGGTGGCAACACTGAATTGCACTCGTCCTCTGCCAGTGGCGTAATGTCCACACACTCAGTCTAAACGAGACGACATCAGGATCCGTGCTATGCCATCAAAATAGCAATCAATACACTCACGGTAATTCCTCCCCTTGCTTTGATCCGGTAATATTTGTGTCCATACATACCCAGTGCGAGAAATTTGTATACGCGTTTTCAAACGTCTTGCGTACCTCATGGTCCCATACGCCTAGTCCGAAGATGAACTCGAGCCAGTCTACAACGGGGATCATTTTGCAGTCTACGAGATGTTGATCCCACTTGGATGGAAATGCACTGACTGCGCTCTGCCGAGTGCGGATAAACAGGTCCTTGGCTAGAAGCCAGAGCAACCGGCTAGCCAGTTCTCCGCGCTGACCCATGTCAATCATGCCAGCATTGACGAGGTTCAGTAGTTCTTCCAACGACTTTTCCAGATTTGAGGGAGCTTTGTGCAAAATAGTTGCGGCCACGCACGACAAGAACGGCTCGGAGGGATAGCTCGTAAATCTCCAAGTGCGGTCTAAGGTTGTTGCAAGGCAGATGCGTAAATGACTCGCTACTCCATTCTCCAGGTGTTCCACCGAATCCGGGTGGCCAAATGTGACATTGATTGCAAACCGCTGGCCCAAAACCGCGAGCACTTGGTCCGTCTTTCTTGGGTCGTATTGTGCGCCACATAATTTCTCCGATGCAGTGTCCAGCACTTTGCTCGGGTCCGCAGTGGTGCTCTTCAGAGATTCCCATCTGTTGAATGACGACTACGTTAGTGAGTGGTCCGAAA
>JBBPMS010000352.1:0-20813 GCA_038090435.1 Phylloporus scabripes | reverse complement strand
TTATTTCTTTTTCGAACTCTGTTTCCTTTCGCAATGACCTAATCATTTTACATAACTCTACTATCACTTGCTTGGTCATTGCTCACTCCTCCATAGTTCCAACCAAGTCCATCGGCTTCAATGACTCGTTCTCACTTAGTCATCCTTTCTACCACATTCCTTGACTTTCCATGACTGACCCTAAACCTGTCGGCCCTAAACCCATTATGGAAGTATATATATTTCATTTCTCTCTCATGTATTCCTTATGCTTGATCTCCCTTCTTGTACCTTGACTATCACTTGTCATCGAGTACAACTAATCAAGCACCCGTTTTCTCTTTCTCTCATCTTTTGCCCCCTTGACGGTTCGGTCGCTACCTAAAGTGACCTCTCCTCATAAATCCTTGTACCTTGTTGCCTCCCTTGTGGGCCTTCGATCCCAAGGACCTTGGCAGCCTCCCTCGTCATCCATAGAACACGAGGACCTTGGCACTTTGGCACATTCATGTGGCCGTTCTCGACCTTGACACTGCGACACATTTGTGTGGCCGTTTCTTGTTCGGTCGCTACCTAAAGCGACCTCTTCTCGTAAATCCTTGTATCTTGTTGCCTCCCTTGTGGGCCTTCGATCCCAAGGACCTTGGCAGCCTCCCTCGTCGTCCATAGAACATGAGGATCTTGGCACTTCGGCACATTCGTGTGGCCGTTCTCGATCTTGACACTGCGGCACATTCGTGTGGCCATTCCTTGACACTTCGGCACATTCCTGTGGCCATACTCTTGACTCAGTCACGCTTCTGTGACCGAACCCTCGACCCTATGACATCTTGAAGGGCTATGACCGACTCTACCTGAGCCAGTCGTAATAGAAATCATGCCAACAATAGCTCCCTTTTCAGTATGTGAAGGATCTCCAGCTCCTTGTGAGAAAATATCATGGCCAAATTCAAACACTGAAGGAGAAGAATGCTAACCTTAGTGTCAACCAATGCAAGTGAGTGCACAAGAATATACCCAAGGAGTTGACTCTCAATAATGATTGTATCTCACTTCTTGGGAGAAAGTATAGAGTAATGGTGGAGCTTCTCATTCCACCACAATTAGTCTTTCAAATGCCATGTCCGTCTCCTGCACCACAGTTCAATGATAAGGATCAATACAAAACTAAGGTGACTGCAGAGGCTGCATTGATTGCTGAGCTTCACACTTTTATCTCTGATCACGAGCTGATCCAGATGATAAAGAGTGCACACTTTCATTCCACAGTATATATCTTTCCTATCACTTGTTTTATCCAGCTGACAGAACTAGTTTAAGAAGGCCACCTATGCCACTCACAGTTTGGTCCTCAACAATCTTTGTGATGTGATTGGAAGCATCTTAAATCTCTCTGCTGAGCATTTTCAATCACCCTTGTATGATAGGCAGTCCATACTAGAAATCTGCACCCTGCTAAATGTCTTTGGAGAGAAGTCCTGTGAATACATGCTTCTATTCCCCAACCTATACACAAATTTGAAGGTCAAGAGAACAAACCTTTTCGGAAACTGGCAAGTTCTTGCAAAGGTGAGATTCATTGGTACAACAGCAAGTGAACTCACAAATTATACTCTTTTTTAGATATTGAAAGTCACCCTCTTTGGGCCAAAGTCCCTCAGAGAATGTGCACAACATGGTGGATCCAAGACTAATGGTCAGCTATGGGGAGTGATTGAACTCACACTTGGCACTATTGCATGGGCAATTATCATGGTAAGTATATTTCTTTTCTTATTTTATGCATGCTAAGTTTATGTTTTAGCTCCTTTTCCTCCTCTCACCCAATGCAGCCTTCCCAAAGGACAGTGTTGGTGCCATTTCAAAGATTCACTATAAGGATTGGTTTTTGAGTTACAAGGGCATCTTCATTCAGTGCTGGACATCAGAACACATCACATCCATTGTTAAGATAATGAACCAATATGTATTTGGTGCAGGCCTGGACTCTCAAATGTCTTCTGATGGACCATCAGGCAATCTCAACAATACAGTTCATACTGCTTTAGTGTAGCTGAACCTTGGCCTTGATGATGACTTTGTTGCAAACAATGTTGTTGATCCTCCTGCACCAGATGATGAGCATGAAGCTGCTGCTGTCATTGGTCCAACTGTGATAGTAGCCAGTGCTAACCAGGAACAAGCTGCTTTAGAACCAGCAGGTGATTTGCTCTCAACATTGATGATATTAGATGAGACTGGAAGTGCAAGCAGGATGAAAAAAGGTCACTCAAAGAAAGGTAAAGCTACTGGTTCTGGGGGAACATGAAAATCTCATAACAAGTAGTACCATTGTCATTTTGTTGTAATGTTCTGCAATCACAATTACTCTCTTACTATGTTTTGTTGCAATACTTAGTGTAAACTGGTTAACAATCATGTTGTAGGGATCTGAGGTTCCTATATAAATAAGGACCATTAGTCTAATGGTTTTGTGCACTAATAGTAAGGTGCTTAAGTAATCAACTTGAAGTTGCTGGTTTGAATCCCTAGAAGAGCATTAAATTATCTACTCAATGTACTATCATAACTGCTACTACTACTGCTACTGCTACTATAAATATTACCATACAACTCCAAGTACTACAATATAACTACAAATACTATGATACAACTACTGATAGCCAATGAGTCACAGTACAACTACAATAAGATAAGATGTGATAAAATGCAATGGCAACAACAAAGTAAGCAGCCACAAATATGGTAATGTTTTTCAGTGACATGGCACTAGTTACAATCAATCACAATTGATTAGATTGTAGCTACATAGTTATGATAAGATGTGATGAAAAAGTCAGTGTTGCAATGGTGACTGCCAGACTAATTGTAATGTGTATTGCATTAATTATTATGTTTACCATTGTTATCTGGACTCTTTCCTTGCAATCTCTTGTAATCAGCCAATGCCATTAACACATTGCAATCTACTTAAAATAAAAAAATAAAACCTCCAACATAAGATAAGATAGCAAAAATATGAAGGAAAATGATGGTTTCACAATATCAGCCCTTATTTGGACAAACACTTTTCACCAGAAGTGCATCTCTGGCTCCATCACCACCCTCTCCCTAGGAACCTTTGCTCAATTTGTCAAGAATTTTGAGCTCATATTTAAACACCAAGATACCATCAGAAACACCATCAACTGGGTATTCACTACCAAGATGGTTCAAAAGAAGGATTGATCTTATACTTCTTTGCTTACTTCATACATTGCTGAATTCAAAAACTGGATACAAGTCACCCAGATCACTGACAACAATGTTCTTATTGGCTACTTCTCACTTGGCATTCTTTTCCTACTTATGAAATGAATCATGGGTCTTAACACTATTTCTACCAAAGTATTAAAATGGTACACCAAGGCCATTCACTTTCAAATGGGAGTGTATGGAGACACTCACATAGTACAGTTGCCCCAGATACCACTCATTTACCAACATTCAAATCTCCCATTTATCTAAAACTCAAGATTTGAATGCCATGGATGTTGATGCTGTACATATCTCCAAG
Organism: Phylloporus scabripes; assembly: GCA_038090435.1. Taxonomy (NCBI): domain Eukaryota; kingdom Fungi; phylum Basidiomycota; class Agaricomycetes; order Boletales; family Boletaceae; genus Phylloporus; species Phylloporus scabripes. The sequence continues at coordinate 17,278 of JBBPMS010000352.1, read as the reverse complement.
ATGACTTCTAAAGAAAGGAGATGATGGATTGAGAAGAAACTTTGTTTTAGATGTAAAAAACCTGGGCATGTTAGCTCTGCATGCACTATCTTTGCTCCCTTTCTATAGAAACCTTGCTTTCAATGGGCTAAGGAGGATTCAGATCTATTATGTCTCCAAGAAATAGAGAATGATGGTGACAGGGATGAAAAGGTGGCATATGTTCACTTTTCTTGGCAAAAAAGTTTTTAAAAAGGGGATCTGAATCAATGCCAGACTTCCCTTGCATTATATGCCCTCTTGTACTTGCATTTACTTCACCCAAATCTATGCAAATCCCCATACAGTTTATTTCTCACTTGCATACTCTGAAAGCCATTGACACCCATGTCCTTATTGATAGCAGTGCAGACATCTCCTACATTGATTGGAATTTTGTCCACAAAAACAAAAATGCCACCATAAAACTTGACATTCCTATCAAAGTCAGAAATGTCAATCAAACCATGAACCAAAATGGAGCAATCCATTTCACTTGTACATATCCTATTCCTTAATGTTGAAGGCATTGTTCAAAAAACCCTATTCTATGTCATGAACTATGGACAAGAGAACATCATCTTAGAACTTCCTTGGCTATGGGCTACCAATCCTATCATCAACTGGTTATGCCAGACCAGTTCCATTTTTGAATCCTATGATCAATCAGAGGACCTCTACATACTGTAGCATGTCTTCAATTTCAAAAAGCACAACACCTTTTTTCAGAAAGCCAAACTCTGCCCTTCTCAACATGTCCATGTTGATGCTGTCACATATATATCTCTATCAACTCCTAAAGGAGGAATCAGAAAACCAGTACCTCTTCCACATTCAGACAAACAATTACCTTTATCACATTATACAAGGAGATGTAAAGCATTTCCTTCCCAACTTCCCCACTGTCACCAGGCTTACTAAGGCCATTGAACACTCTACTGCTGAAGAAAAGGTGAAACCACCTGTTACTCTTTCCACAGAATACTTCACCTACATGAAATTGAGTACATACTCTTGGCTTTTTAATAATGCAAGGGTCAAAACATTTGATTAAGATTTGTTAAAATGGCAGCCATATTAAAATGACAACTCATTGGGACAGTTGTTTGACTTTCATACATAATACTTGGTATGACCTCCCTTGACCTTAATAACAGCTTAAATCCTTCTAGGCATGCTTTCTATCCATTTTTGACACATTTCCACAAATATTTCCCCCTACTCTACCACTATCCTATCTCATAATTGATAAACTCCTATAAATGCCTTCTTATTATTTTTTGAGATGATGCCATATGTGTTCAATGGAGTTGAGGTCTTGAGATTGAGCAAGACAATCCAAAAGCTTGATATATTGCTCCTCAAAACAATTTGAGGCCCTTCTAAAGGTATAATTGGACTTATTGTTTTGTTAAAAGATCATATCTAGTGTTTTGAAGTCCAATCTGCAATAGAACAAAAGACTGGCAACTGGACTGGATTGCAGCTATGGTTGCCACCAATTGTCAACCAGTCCAGTTGCAGTTGCCTTGGGTTAGAGTGATCAGTTGGACTGGTTTGAACCAGTCACAACCAGTCACAACCAGTGTACAGCCACACTACCATATTAGGATGACCTCTTCTAATTTGTTGGGATTTTTTCATAATTCTTTGGACTTTCTATGACCATATCCATGTATAAATAACATGTACTTTTGAAAACATCATATCTCATATTTCTGTAAATCAATTTACATGATCAAGGCATCATTAGAAAGCTAAGAGTCTCTACTATAAGTAATTCCTATAGTCCAAGGTGCCAGGAACAGGGCATAGGGACGAAAAAGACTGGTTGCAACTTGACTGCTTAAAACCAGTCCTACATAAGTAGTCCAGTTGCCAGTTACAGGTGCCTAGAATCTTCCCAAGACCAGTTGTATTCTGGTTGCCTCATTTGGAAGATAAAAAATCGGACTGAACTGGACTTTTAAACACTAATCATATCCTTTGAGAAGATCCCAGATTTCACTATGATTTGCAGCAATTCTTTCTTTAAAATGGTCACATAATGTTTAGTATCCATATTCCCTTCAATATCACTCAAGACTCCCACTCCATTCTATTATATGTATGTAGCTTCTCCATCTTGATGTTGTTTATTGGCATGGTACATTTGAACAATGCAACTTTTGATGATCATGTCATGAGCCATTTCCAGATTTTTTCTGGCTCACTGCACAAATAAGTGGATCTCTGATGCAGAGGAGTTCTGTTCATCATCAAGCCTTTGGCTCACAATGGCATGTACTAATATGTCAATTCAAATGGCATGAAGCCAGTTACTGTAAGCTACTGATGTTTGAATTGATGGTGAACTCAACCATTAGCACTTTCTCAGTCCAATCCCTTTGGTCAGGCTGTACTAAAGATCATAATGTCTGTACTATGTTATATATCACATGTTCTGACACACCATCCATTTGTAGGTGAAATGCTATAGACATCAGCAGCTTGATTCCAAGCATGTGATATAGCTCATGTCAGAACATCAATGTGAACTTTGAGTCACAATTTGAGACAATAGTCTCAGGGAGCCCATGGAAATGCATGATCTCCTTGACATATTGATCAGTGAGCTTGGATGCTTGGACTGCTGTAGTTACTGGTATCAGATGAATATCAGTTAATACAACACTACTCATAGGTAGTCAAAGCCATTGCTTGGCAGGAATAGACCTACAAAGTCCATGGCTATTGACCTCCATGGTTGTTTTGATATGAGCATGCTATATAATAGTCTTTTAGGCAACTGGTTCTCACCTTTTGTCATTTGGTACATAGGACATGTCTTATAAAACTTATCAACTTTTTGGCCTAGTTTTAGCCACCAATACCACCTGTGAATGTAGTCCACTGTCCTTTGAAACCCAAAGTGATCTAGAGTCCTGTGTACTTTATCAATGACCATTGTAGTCAGGCTGTCTTCCTTGTACTTCATACAAGAGAGATAGAGTACTTCCTCTTCTCCATGATTTTTCATGTAGATTAGTTTATCCTTCAACTGGAAGGCTAAATAATGGCTTGGCCTTGTGCAGATCTTCACCAATATAGAGTTGTCTTTGTACACCTTGCAAACAATGTCTAGGAACTCTGGGTGATTCTCATGTGCAATAGGTGAGGTCTCAGATGCCTTAGTGGATTCAAAAATGGTTGAGTCCTCCTTTATATTAATGTGAGGGGCACTCTCCACTGTTCTTTCCATGGCTGAGGCCATCTCTTATGCCTCCAAGATGCATGCTTCTTGCTTTTCTGCAAGCTGTTTACTCTTTCAAGGGTTGCTTCCATCTTCAATAGTGAGTAACTTAAGCTCAAGCCATCTATTGTAAAGCAGATTGTTGCCCTTTGAGTCTAATCATGTATCTGCATTAGCCCAGTCAATGTCTCCATCTGGAGGTTCATCTCCTTCTTTTCAATCATAGTAATGAGATAGGCAATCTGCCATTCAATTTTCTGTTCCTTTGATGTATACAATGTCTGCATAGAATTGCAACAAATAATTGATCCATGGGATCTGTCTGCTAGACAGCTTACAATGTGAATTGAGGTATTTCAAGGCCTTATGAAAAGTTATGATCATGAATTTGAATTTGAGGGGCTTGTCCTCCTATTTCATTAGTGCTTCAATCATTGTGAGCATTTCTCATTTGAACATCCTATAGTTCTACTGACCATCACTCAGTTTCTTGAATATGAATCCAATAAGTCAACATGTTTTTCAATCAGAGCCTTGCTTGTATATTACACTGATGCCATACACTGATGCATCACACACAAGCCAAATGGGCTCTTTCTTTTCTAGATCTATTGGACAAAGAATAAGGAACTTACATGCCAGATCTTTGATCATCTGAAAACATTGATCACAACTTTCTCTTTGCTAAAACAGATGTCCATTCTGTTGGATTTCTATCAATGATGTTGTGTGCACCAAGACATCTGGCATGAACTGAGCCAGGTACTCAACTAATTCAACAAATTGTTGAACTTCATTTAACAAACAAGGAGTTCTCCATCCTCAAATTCAAGACATTTTGTCTCGGTCAGCATGTATGGCCTTCATATCTATTACATGTCCTAGACAATCAAGCTCTTTGATATACAGATCACATTTCTCCTTTTGAGGTGGAACTTAGCCTTGTTGAGTACCTCAAATACTATTCCAAGGTGCTTCTTGTGTTCCTTCAGCATATTACTATATACAAATATATCATCTAGGTAGATGCACACAAATTGACCTATGTGATCCCAGAATCTCATGATCATTAGTTGTTGAAATGTAGCTGGTGTGTTACAGTCACCTTGCTGTATTACTTGGGATACAAATGTCCCATAAATTGTTAAAAACACCATTTTTCCAATGTTCTTAGGCTCAACTCATACTTGTTCATATGTATTCAAGAGACTGATCTTCAAGCAATATCTAGCTTGTGCTACATCTATCCAGATCTGATCTTGGTCCAGGAAAGAAGTAATGTCCTTTATTGTGTTATCATTCCTTTTATGACAGTCAATGACTGTATGTAATTTTCCATTCTTTTTGGTATGCACAACATTGGTGCTGCTTGTGGGATGTTTTTTATTACCCATCACATTGCATTGGTATATAGTCAGATTTTGTCTAATAATTGTTGTTTCAGCACATCTGGATAGTGTGGTAGGTGATAAGCATATTGCATATTTTCAGCTATTAACAGGATATGGTAATTCACCTCTCATAATGGAGGTAGCTTGGAAACAACTCCTCCTATTATTCTCTCATATCAGGCAGCCAATTAGCTCATAACTAGGGTATATTCTCATTTTTAATGGTTTTCTGATTGTTATCATGGCAAACTTCTTTGATTTTCCAGCACCAAGTTTGTCCAGGCTTCCAACACCTGGTTTCTCTCTAATCCTCTCCTCCTCTGAGACTTGCACAAGCTCCTTTTGCCCATCAGGGCAAAGAAGTTAATCTGCTTGAGTGGATGGATGCAATGATCACATTGCACACTCAATTACTAAGCTATCATGGTCATAATAGTCCAGCATCATTGATGCTCCTTTGCACAAGGTGAGGCAATTGTTCACCAAGTCAAGGATGTTACCTTGTTTGTGTAAAAAGGGAATCCCCAGGATACAGTCATATCTGTCAATGTTTGCAACATTAATATAAATATTGGCAGAGATATTGCCAAGCTTTGCTATAGCATGGGTGCCATGCAAAATATTTGATCTGCTACTAACACAGCTCGATTGCAATGTCAGTTGCTGTTGTAGTTTGAAGGTCTGCATCTTTGTGATAGCCATGAAAGCAGGGCTCAAGAAATTGCCAGTACTACCCATGTCAATCATGGCATAAGCCATGCAGCCATTTAATTCCATGTGCAAAGTCACATACTTGTGAAATGCAACAAGGACTTGGGGTTTCTGCCCCTCATTCCCTGCATGATCTTGAGCACAAGGCATATTAGAAGATTCTTCCTTCATGATCTTTAGCATTGCACTAAATAGTTGCACAAGCAAGACATATGATGGAGAAGCTCATCAAGGGCTAAATTGGTAGAGCTATTCTCAATATTGACAGGCATCCCTGTGAAGTTTTGACTATTATATCATTGCTGTACATGATTATGTGACATGGTTCAAGCTGCAGGGTAGTAGTATCAATCCTTTGTGAAAGGTTAATACAATGTCTTACTTTCTGAGGTGTTGGGCCAAAATGCATCAAACCATTGGCATGGATTGCAGCATCTTTACTGATGGCACAGGCCTCCTGTTAGTATTTCACCATGTATTCCACAAGTATATGAAGTGCACTCATTATTGTCTAATGATTATTATGGGTTTCCACAAAAGGTGTTATACTTTCTTGATAAAGGACAGCACAGACTTGAGAGAGTGATTCAAAAGTTCATAGATTCTAGGTTTGATGAGAAAGGTCCCTGCTAGTCAGACAGGATGAAGTGCAAACAGGTGGATTCATATAGAGTGAATACACAAGTAAGAACTATTCTAGAGTACCTATATGACAAAGAAGGGTTTAAATATATAAGGGATGCTGTGAGTTGTGTCACAAGCTGTGGGGCTGCAGAAAGTGCAGCAACTATGGAAGGCTATGGAACTATAGAATGCTATGGGTTGTGCTACAAACTGCAAAAGACTATGTAACTATTATGCTAGGGTCTAGGAGGTGCTAGTATAGCCTTGGATGACAAAGGACAAGAGTAAATTTAAGGAGTTTCCAAGTACTCTGGAGATGTTTGACTATACAAAGGGCTTTCAGGCATAGAAGGTACAGTCACAAGGAGCTTCCAAGCATCAGAGACAAGTGATGATTGCTAGAGGGTATTAGTGACAGAGATGAGTGCTAAGGGGATTCCTTAGGCACTTGGATGAGGGTTTGAAAGACAAGAAACATGTTCAAAGCACATATAAGGCTTACAAAGAGTGAAGCAAGATGGTATTTGGAAGTACAGTGACCTCAGAAACCCTTTTCATACTAACCTAAATTGCAATATGTGCAGTGCACTGTCAAATGCTGTAAGAATATTGCTTAGCTTTGGTGGAGTTATAAATAGTACATACTCTTGGCTACATAATTGCCCCCTAGGTCATGTGATTTGGTTTATATGGTGTGGAGATATCATTATTACAAGTTAGCAATGTCATGGAAAGGGTTTTTGAGCTTTTGAATAGGTAGCTAGGATCTTAATTAAATCATGTGATACTTGGCATTATTTGTTTATACAAATAAATATATACATGTAAATAGTATGTCTGAGTTTAAAAAAGCTCACACACCTGTTGATTCTTATTCATCACCATGGTTAAATCTCTTTCTTTTACTCAACAAGCCATTATTTTCTCCCTGCTTGATGCTGGTCATTCTGGTGAAGCCATTGCCAAGCAAACTGGTGTTAGCCCTTCTGCCATATTCAAACTTCGTTCCAAGAAGTGTTCTACCCTTCTTAAAGCTATTGGAGGTCATTCTTTCAAGCTTTCCCCTACCAATATCTGGCATTCGCAACATCTCATTACCTCTGATAGAGCTGAAAATGCAGTCCAAGTGATCAAAGCTCTTACCAATATCATCAATCAGCCTTTATCTGCTAGTACAGTTCATGTTTACTTGAAAAAATCTGGTATGAAGGCTATGGTCAAGTCCAAACGTCCTATTCTCTCTGCTAGACATTGCAAGGCTCATTTGGATTTTGCAGAAGCCCACAAGAATTGGACTATATAGGACTAAAAAAAGGTAATATGGTCAGATGAGACCAAAATCAATTGCTTCGGGTCAAATGGTTGCAAGTGGGCATGAAAAAAGGCAGATAAGGGGCTTAGTAATAGGCTAGTACAAGGAACCCTCAAATTTGGAGGGGGTTCTTTGATGATGTAGGGTTGTATGACTTGGCAAGGAGTTGGCTTTGCTACCAAGATTGATGGTAGGATGAATGGGGACCTCTACCTTCAAATTTTGAGGAATGAGCTGCAACAAGCCCTAGAGCATTATGGGCTCAATCCTTCTGACATCATCTTTCAGCAGGACAATGACTTCAAGCATACTTGTAAAAAGGTGAAGGAGTGGCTAGAAGAGCACAATTTTGAGACTATGGTATGGCCTGCACAGTCTCCTGATCTGAATTCAATTGAGCATCTTTGGGGATGGCTCAAAAGGAGGTTTGCAGAGTATGAACACCCTCCTAAGGGAATTTTGGAATTGTGGAACAGAGTTCAAGTGGAGTGGGAGAGGATACCAGTGGAGGAGTGCCAGAAGCTGATTGAAAGCATGCCTAGAAGGATTCAGGCAGTGCTTAAGGCAAAAGGAGGATATACCAAGTACTAATACCCTAGCAATTCAAAAGCTCAAAAACCCTTTCCATGACATTGCTGACTTGTAAAAATGATATCTCCAGTGTGTAAACCAAATCACATGACCTTGGGGGCAATGTTATAGCCAAGAGTATGTACTATTTATAACTCCACCAAAGCTAAGCGAAATTCCCACAGTGTTTGGCAGTGCACTGCACATATTGCAATTCAGGTTAGCATGGAAAGGGTTTCTGAGTCACTGTATCAAGCAATACAGGCAGATTACCAAGGAGGTCTAGCTTAAAAAAGAAAGGAAAAGATATGCAATATTATGAGGTTTATATACCTGGCTAAACTTATTCAGGGCAGGTGTGAGAAAAAGGACATATAAGCATCAACTAAACAAGAATAAGTAATTAAAAAGATGTGTAAGCATTAACTAAGTGGAAATAAGTCAAAGAAATCAGATAAAATGTCTATGGGGTAAGCACAATTGGGAGGCAAGTGATAGGGCTAACTAGGACATGGGAAAATACAAGTAATTACAGGAAAGGATTGAGATGAGAAAAAGATGAAATGAAGAAAAGAGGAAATATAACAGTACATAACTACAGAATGCTATATATATGACCAAACATGGGATGGGGACTTTAAGAAGTAAGTGTCACCCATAGTAGATGACAAAGGATGACAGTCCAAAACATGATGAAAAAAAGAGCAGCAAAGGCAATGGAAGTAAAGGTTCAAAGAAATCATAACATTATCCCTTTTATCAGATAAAGATCACCTGATTCTCAATACAACCAAAATAGTCAGTTGTATGCACAAGGAGATCCTGTGGTGTTTCCATATCCAATGTCAAAGTAAGCCATGGTGTCTTCTTGACTCTGGAGATTGGCTTGCATTGAGCATATGGTAAGCTAATAAAAGTGAAAGGGAAGCTTCACATTCATGATATTTCCATCTACCTTGACTTGGATTTCCTCTGATGCTCTTGTAGAGGTGTTAGCTGCAATTTGCACAGTGGCATATCTGAGAGCTTCAAATTCTTAATGGAGCTCTGGGCCAAGTTCTTTGGAATGATATGAAGGAAGGAAATCAAGAACCCCTTCAAGTGGAGTATGTACTGTGCCATGGATGATTTCTTCTCTAAAGGCTTCTTCATTCCCATAGGAGGGTAAATAGAATGGAGAGGGAATGGAACCTCTTCTTTCTTCTCAAATTTAGAAGAGGAATCTGGATTGGTGATGGAGTGTGAAGAGGAAAATTAACATGGTATCTATTGGAATTGGCTTCATCATCAGTAGAGGGATAGTCTAAGTCAATGATAAGGGTAGGTGAGGTGTTGGTGGTTAAAGGAATAAAAAGAGCAATTGGAAGTGGAGGCAAAGAGTCATAATGATCACAAAGATAATAGGCAACATAGACTAATACTTCATGGGCATGGGCTTCATTGAAAGCAGTGACAAAGGCTTTCTGCTGACTAATCACATAATGTTGGAGTACATATCTAGGAGAAAATGGGGGTGTTTTCTTATTGGTCTACAAGAGCAAGGATCTCTGGAAGGAGGCATAATATGCTATAGCTATAAAGGAAAGCAAAATGAAGGGATTGAAACAAAGAGTCTATGTCAGTGAGAATTCCAATGGTGCATGTCACATAGGAAGTTGATCAATCCCTGGCATTCCAGCCCTTCCAGTTTTTTATAAAGTTTGAAGACAGAATAAGGGAGTTCTGGGGTTGACATAGTATGGTTGTGATAGTGAGGAATCAGGTGAAGATGTGGTTTTTCTAAAGGAAAACTTTGGGATAGCAGTGTTTATATTCCTTAAGAACTTCCTATGCATTGGTTAAGTTCCATTTCAGTTCCTAGGAATTGTTAGATGTTGAATAGCTTTTTTGTTTGATAAGGAACTGCCTTCATGTTGGTGACTCCCAGTGGTGGAGTACTGCCTCAATTTCATGTTATTCCTTATTTGTGATCAGATTTGATGGCAGAGATGAAAAGTTCTATCCATGGATTTAATTCTCATGGTAGGAAGATAGAAAGGATGCATGGGAGACATTGTGAATTCTCCAGCTGGAGAGGAGTCATAGTCAGTATATAATGGAAGATAAGATGTCAAGGACAGCAAAGTGGCCTTCCTGCTTATTCAGAAACTTTGGGTCAGAGGTGGTTTGGTTAAGGTTTCACACTTTCAGCCACATTTTATTTCCTTTCTTGAATAGGGTGAAGGTTTTTGATGATCATGCCTTCATGACCTGTCTGGCTAGCTCATGTGCAGCAAGAGCCTCATTCCTGGTTGCCATCAATGCTTTGATACAGTCTTCCACAGCAGGGATGTTGGATTCAGCTATTACAGTAGGCAGTGATCAAGGTTCATAGCTTATCATGAAAAAGAATAGTGATTGATTGGTGATGAAATGTATGGGTTATGTTCTTTGCCCATGTGAATGGGTTGTTTCCACAGAAGATATAAAGATATATTTCTACTTATTGATTAACATGTTCAGTTTTGTCATCTGTTTGAAGATGATAGGCTGTGGATAGAGAGAGGTCATATTTGAGGAGTCATCTTAGCTCTTTTGCAAAGAAAGATGCAAATTGAGGTCCTCAATCAGATATGATTTTATCATATAATCTGAAGCAATTGAATACTTTTGAGAAGAATAGGAGTGCAATGCCTTTCATAAACACAGTTTTCTTAATAGGGAAAAGAATTACCCCCTTCATAATGTCATGATCTACCACCACCAGTAATGAGTCAAAGCCAGTGAAAGATGGAAGGTCTGTAATGAGATTGCAGGAGATTATTTGGAAAGGTCATGTTGTAAAGAAGGAGATAGGAGCAAAGAGAGAGGAGGATGAATGAGTGTTTGATTTTGCCTATTGACAAATAGCACAACCTTGAATGTATTTCCATACAAACAACATGAGTTCAGGCCACTAGAATTTGGAGGTGACAAGCTGGTGAATTTTCAAATTTCCTGAATGTTCAGCAAAAGAATGATTATGGTTGCATCGGAGAATCTCTTGTTGCAAGCAAAGGTTGTTCAGAATGTAAACATGTTCTTGGTATGTGAGGACACCTGCCTATATCTGCCAATTGAACAGGTGAGCATAAAATTTGAAGAGAAGTCCTTCCATGGCTTGGAGAGAGTCAGTTATGAGAGGGTCATTAATGAAGGAATATTTGATTTTATTATAAAGAGTTGCATCAATAATGTTTACAAAAAGTTGGATAGAAGAAGAGTAACATCCTCATTGTCATTATCAGAAGATGAGAACAGGTCTGGTTGTTGTAATAGAGCATCTGAAGCTGCTAGTTGACTATTGGAGATGTGATCAATGATGAGTTTGTAGTCTTGAATGTCCAGCAGCCAATGAGCTTGTTGCCAATTGAGCTTCTATGGTTTTTTAAAATGGGTGAGATTCTTGTGGTCTGTTTAGACATGAACTGGGAAAGTGAAACTGCAAAGATAATATCACTAGGTCTGGAGAGTGCAGATGATGGCTAGGAGTTCTCAGTTATATATATCATAGTTCCTTTTTGCTGAAGAGAATGTCTAAAAGATATAATCATATGAATGCCAATCTCCATTTGAGTCTGGTTAAAGAAGTAGTCCTCCCAATGTACTATTGGATGCATTAGTAGAAATGGAAAATGGTTTTGTAAGGTCAGGAAGGTGGAGCACAGGCTTTGAAAGAAATGTATTTCAAAGTGTTGGAGGATTCTTGGTAGTTATTCATCCATTTTCACTTCTGGCCCTTTTTGTCAAATCAAACATGGAACAAGCAATGTTGGAGTAATCAGAGATGAATCTGTGATAAAAGTTCACAAATCTAATAAATGACTGCATATTTTTGACTTTTTGTGGGGTTGGCCATTGGGCAATTTCTTCTAACTTGACTGGATCCATGGTAATATGCCCAGGCTTGACAATCATTCCAAGGTATTCAACCTCCAAAATAGCAAACTTGCACTTCTCAAGCTTAAGGTATAGATCTAACTCTGTCATTTGTTGAAGAACTCATTTAGTATGCTTAGCATAGGTTTGTTCATCTGGGGAGAATATTAGGAGGTCATCCATATAGATAATTAATCATCCTTCTATTGTAGAACCATTATTTTCCTCCACATTTTCACCATCTTATCTTATCTTATCACACTACCACTGATCTTATCAGATAATTGCCTCAAGACTCATGGCTAAGTTTTCTTTTCTCACATTCCCTTATGACTCAGCACAAATGACTAACAATGACTTATCTGCTACAGTATAAGTTAGACTGAGTTATATTGAGTCATATCTATTTATAGGTCCAAGGCTATGCTTATCCAAGTCAAGGTGAGTCAAAAATAGTAAGGCAGTGCTTGTGCCTCCCTTCTGTCTCATGGATCACTGTGGAAGGCTATGCCTTGCTGCACATACAACTCCCATAACTTGATAGGATCAAAGGTCAGTCTATATTTAGCTCACATCAAGCCAGAGTGAGTCATGATTGCCTTACATGGTCACTGGTCCATGCATATATGTGAAACAACCTTAGTCACGATCCTGTGTAAGGGGACGCTTTCAAGTGATCTTGATTAGAGGAAGAGTGGATAGGAATGTACCGATCCAAATGCAAGCACTAAGGTGTAATACTCAGAAGGGATGAGAAGTGCTTAAGGAGATAAACCAAGAGAACTTGACTGGAAAAAACCTGGTTGTCTCTTGAGGTTTATATACTATTCTAGTGTGTGTCCATGTTTGTATCAATATGACTAAATATGACTAGGTGTGAGTCATTGAGGCTATGTGCACTGGTTTTGTACAGTACGGAAATGAAAAGGTAGTAAAACATGCATGATGGGTGAGGATGTGGCAGAACATCCTTGTACTGGTTTTGTGATAGTAGCAGCCTTGAGGTGATGGAGGCTGTGATCTAAATATGACTTGTTATGACTCTTTATGACTCACTATTGATGAGTCATAAAGAACTACTAGTGAATGTGTTATAAGAGTAGGGGATTTTGGTGACTTAGCAAGTCTCTTCCTCTTGCTGTGGTTATCTGATAAGATCCTGTGGCTGTGTGATAAGATAATATAAGACAGGTTCGTAACAATATGGACAAACATGTACAAACTGCAAGAATCAAACAAGTACATGAAAGAATAACAGAGCAGAATAGACCTAGCTAAGGACTGACTACTGACATGTGAACTATGGTAGGTATGATTACATAAGCATGTACTGATCATGCTGAGTGAAATCTCCAACACAAACAGTAAAATAGTATATAAACCCCAAGAGCATGACTGAAATCCCTAGTCCCAATACCTTGGGAGTCTTTTCCAGTTTTTCATTTGAATTTCCAAATAGTCCAAAGCCAATGATTACAAAGTATAGAGACTAGATCATTGCATTTGGGATCATCCAAGCAATCTCTTTCATCCTACCAAAGAGATACTCCAAATATGTTGCCTACTAAGTATATATGTCAGCACTTTTTACCTCCATTGCTCTCTCCTTCCACTCTAGAGTTATTGACTGTTACGATTTCTTTCTTTTTGAACTCTGTCTCCTTTCGCGATGACCTAATCACATCACATGACCCAGTTACCACTTGCTTGGTCATCGCTCATTCCTCCATAGTTCCAACCGAGTCCATCGGCTTCGATGACTCGTTCTCACTTAGTCATCTTTTCTACCACATTCTTTGATCTTCTATGACCGACCCTAAACCTGTCGGCCCTAAACCCATCATGGGAGTATATATACTTCGTTCCTCACTCATGTATTCCTTACGCTTGATCTCCCTTCTTGTACCTCAACTACCACTTATCATCGAGTACAACCAATCAAGCACCCGTTTTCCTTTCTCTCGTCTCTTGCCCCCTTGACAGTTCGGTCGCTACCTAAAGCGACCTCTCCTCGTAAATCCTTGTACCTTGTCGCCTCCCTTGTGGGCCTTAGATCCCAAGGACCTTGGCAGCCTCCCTCGTCGTCTATAGAACACAAGGACCTTGGCACTGCGGCGCATCTCTGTGGCCGTCCCCTTGACCCTGTAGCACATTCGTGTGGCTATATCCTTGAACCCCTCGTCGCATTTCTGCGGACGTATCCCTTGACACTGCGGCGCATCTCTGTGGCCGTCCCCTTGACCCTGTAGCACATTTGTGTGGCTATCCCCTTGACCCCGTAACTCCCTGAAGGGCTATGACCGACTCTACCCGAGCCAGTCGTAACACCTACATTGCGCTTAAAGATGTCAAATGTGGACTCGGTCTTTAGGACACAAGAGTGCATATCCAAGAAAGAGACTCTAGACACTGACACCCCACCCTCAAGCCACACAAGTATGAGACAGTCTATATCTCATTAGCTTGATTGCTTATGCAAGGATATAAGTGTTCTCATCTGCACAGCAAGAAGAGCCTTTGCACAAAGTACCAGACTTCATTACAGAAGCAAATGTGCTCATCATCCTCCTATTCCAAGACTTAGCAAGGTTAGAGGTAGACCTAGATGCCTGGCACAACTTCATAGCCAGAGCATCAATGACAGCATCTCACTCCTGTTCACCACTAGGTTTGGTCAGAGATCTCACTCCAGGAAACCCAGATAATTGGATACAAGACTTATATGACCCCTTTTCCAATTACATCACTCATGAGTACCTACCTCATGAAGAATTAGCAGAAGGTTTCCAAAAAAGGGAAATCTCAGATGAAGAAAAACTCATCCTCCAAATAAAAACTGGTCTCACCAAGGCCCTAACCTTACTGCTAAGAGACTCAGTAACATTTCCTTTGCCTCCACTTCCTCACATATTTAGAGAGGTAACTCCCTATTTATATTATCCAACTCCATCTTATGTTTCACCCATTCCCTTTTGTTCTCCTACTCCTATCACACCTTTCTTTCCCATTGCTCCATTTGAGCACTTTTGACAAGAAAGTTCATGAGAGATAGTAGGGCGAACCATTTCTCCTTTTTCACACACACATTTTTGTCAAGGAACCCCAGGGTGCCCTTTAGGTACACCTTCTCCCACTCCAAGTTGAGCCCCTTTTCTAAAGCAAGAACCTTTGGAAGAATGATTATCCTCTGTTAAAGAGGAAGAGCCTGAGCAGAGACCAGCTCTAGGCCCCATCAGACAAGAGCATTGATGCCAAACTTTCAAGCGAGACCCTTAAAAAGAAAGAAGAAACAATGGTCAAGGCTATTTTAGATCCTCTGACCTTTTGAAAAAACCTTCTAGATTTTTATGAATACTTTACTACAAGTATTCTATACAATAACATTTTACTTCTTGTTCATGTGAATAATCCTGTTCAGGAAGTCATTCAAGGCAGAGTTCGGATACCAAAACAAAGGACTCCATTTCTCAGTAAAGATAACTGTTACGATTTACTTTTTCTTTTCTTCTAACGAACACTATCTCCTTTCGCGATGACCTAATCCACATCACATGACTCAGTTACCACTTGCTTAGTCATCGCTCGCGTCCTCCATAGTTCTATCCGAGTCCATCGGCTTCGATGACTCGTTCTCACTTACGTCATCTTTTCCACCACGTTCTTTGACCTTCCATGACTGACCCTAAACCTGTCGGCCCTAAACCCATTATGGGACTATATATACTTCGTTTCTTACTCATGTATTCCTCACGCTTGATCTCCCTTCTTGTACCTCGACTACTACTTGTCATCGAGTACAACCAATCAAGCACCCGTTTTCCTTTCTCTCGTCTCCTACCCCCTTGACGGTTCGGTCGCTACCTAAAGCGACCTCTCCTCGTAAATCCTTGTACCTTGTCGCCTCCCTTGTGGGCCTTAGATCCCAAGGACCTTGGCAGCCTCCCTCGTCGTCTATAGAACACGAGGACCTTGGCACTGCGGCGCATCTCTGTGGCCGTCCCCTTGACCCTATAGCATATTCGTGTGGCTATATCCTCGAACCCCTCGTCGCATTTCTGTGGACGTATCCCTTGACACTGCGGCGCATTTCTGTGGCCGTCCCCTTGACCCTATAGCACATTCATGTGGCTATATCCTCGAACCCCCCGTCGCATTTCTGCGGACGTATCCATCGACACTGCGGCACATCTCTGCGGCCATCCCCTTGACCCTGTAGCACATTCGTGTGGCTATACCCTTGACCCCGTGACTTCTTGAAGGGCTACGACCGACTCTACCCAAGCCAGTCGTAACAATAACTGAGAGTGAAGTCAAAGACACTTGGAAAGATGAAGCTGAGGATTATTCCAAAACCAAAACCAACAATGAAATAATTGATTGGCTGGAGTGGTTGCAAAACCAAGTTAGCTATAACAGGCTCAAAAATCTCGCAACCTGTATTTTTGCCATGCACCTACAACAAGAGACATACCCAGCATATCTGGATAACAGAGACATCAACTTCAACTTCGTACCCATAGGAAACCCCTTCACACCAGTACCAGGAACTGAGTGGGCAGACATTCCAACCCAAGTCCTCTTCCCAAAATTTGAAGAAGTTTCAGACAATAAAACTGTTTGAAATAATTCCTGAAGCAAGTTTTACAAAAGAACAAAAATGCTTCTTATATGACGTGGAAGAATACTTCCCAGAAAGAGATAACACTGAATTCCTAGAGGAATTCCCACTTCCTCCCAAGCTCATACAAGATGGAAGCTAAAACAACCCTAATAATGAACCTGAGTTAAGGATCACATTCAAGTAGCCTCATTAGAGGAAAAATGGATAGGAACAAGCTTTCAAGAGGATAAACCAAGAGAACTTGACTGGGGAAAACCTGGTCATCTCTTGGGGTTTATATACTATTCTAATGTTTGTACATGTTATGGCCAATATGACTAAATGTGACTAGGAATAAGTTATTAAGGCTATGCACGCTGGTTTGCATAGAATGGAGATGAAAAGGCAGTGAAACATTTGTGATGGGTGAGGATGTGGCAGAATAGCCTTGCACAGGATTCATGATAGTAGCAGCCTTGAGATAATGGAGGCTGTGATTTGGGTATGACTCAATATAACTCGATATAACTTAGTAGGAATAAGTCATAGTGACTAATGATGAATGAGTCAACAAGAGTCTAGGGAAAAGAATGACTTAGCAAGTCTTTTCCTCTTGTTGCGATTATCTGATAAGATCCCATGGCTGTGTGATAAGATAAGATAAGACAGATTTGTAACAAAAGCTCAAATCACTCTAGAACAATGGGTAGAGATGATAATGGTATTCAACAACTTAAATGCCATAGTCATAGCCCAAGGAATGATAATAGTAGATATGACTTTACAAAAAGATCAGCTCGTGGAAGCACTGGCTCGGGCAGACAATACTCTGATAGAAAGACTAAACAGGGGCTATAACCCCAAAAGGGGAAATTGCACCGAAACTAAGCTACACCGCAACGTCGTCGACGTTCCAATCTTAT
>JBBPMS010000351.1:0-20940 GCA_038090435.1 Phylloporus scabripes | reverse complement strand
CCATCTTCCCTCCGTCTTCTCAATACCCTTCAGATCTCTTCGCACACATTCCTCGCCAAATACAGTGACTTCGTTAATGAGTACCGTACGTTCTCGAAAGCTGTCAGAGGTAACGTTGTCTCATGCCAGACCCATTAGGCTGAAGCATCATTGTAAACAAAAGAAAGTCTACAAAAGAAAGATCATGCGAGGAGACGGCTTCTACTTGAGAATGAACTGCTTACTCCACTACCAAAAGAAATATCCTTTTGTATGAGCCTATTTGCTCAAATCTTTTATACACCTGTCTTTGTGTTCCTGTTCACCTGGGTAATTCCATGACAGCAAACCTTTGAGCTCAAGGCTAGCTTTAAGAACAAGACTTTCAGTTTATCACTTGAGCGAGAGAAAAAGACATCTGTGTGGAAAGACAACACCTACGGCTGGGAAGACGAGGAAGAACTTACCTCAGAGTCTTGGTGTGATTGGTTGAAAGAACACCTTTCAATTGAACAGATCCAAGAAGTCATAGCATAACTTTTCTCTTTTCATTTTTCAATACAGATCAATGAGGTGGAAGCAGACACAGCTTCGCAAGCCACCACACTCATTGACCACATCCCAGTTGATGACACTTTCCCCATTTTTGCAGCAGCAGCTTGGGCAGACGACATCTTGGAGGAATTGTAAGCAATGGCCACAAACATCTTCCAGGAAGAATGAGTACAACTACTAGATGCATGCAATAACCTTAATGCAGTTGTTATGCAACAAGGACAGACCATCACAGACTTAGGGTTGCAGAGGGATCAATTAGCAGATGCATTGAGGTGAGCCAACGATCAATTATGAGAAAATATTGAAAAAACAGAGGAAGTGGATCAATGCACAAGGGAATTGCTTGGTCTTCACCATTGGGCAGGTGCTGCAACAAGAACAGGACAACCAGAAACATCCGGAATATCAAAAGTAGAAGTCTTTATAGATTCAGGAAGCTACGATGGATCCCTTGCCAAGTTTGAAGATTGGTGGATCAAGATCCAATCATGGTTGGACTGCAATCCAAAACAGTTTTCCACTTATATTGAAGATCCATTGGTCAACAATGGATCAAAAATTTGGATGCTCAAACCCGAGTCGAGGGCATATGCTATCCTTTCTTGGTTAAAGGGTCATAAGGGCTCATTCTTCGTGGAAAGAGAGTTATGCAAGGCCCTTTCAAGGAAAACAGCAATACTTCAACTGTAATAGCAAGGAGCATATTGCTTGGTTTTGCCCTA
The DNA here is from genome assembly GCA_038090435.1 of Phylloporus scabripes. NCBI lineage: Eukaryota > Fungi > Basidiomycota > Agaricomycetes > Boletales > Boletaceae > Phylloporus > Phylloporus scabripes. Next base: position 19,681 of record JBBPMS010000351.1, on the reverse strand, counting down.
AACTGAAGATATCCTGTTTGGAGTGCAAGTTCCTTGGAGAGAACCGTAAAGAGACATGCAACAAAGCCAAAAGGGTGTGTGCTGCCCAGAGAATTCAAGAACCAGAGGATAGATTGTTACGCGCAGTTCAGGAGATGGACTTCGAAGGAATAAAGGCTTACTTCTATGACCTCAAGGAGACAAAGTTGGAAAAAGAGCAAGTGGATTGAAGGAGCAGGGCTTTCAATTTGCTAACAGACTAACTAGCACAGAGAATGTATTAGGTACAAGGTTGGGGGCGTCTTCAAAAGAAGTGTGGTCAAAACCTCAATTGGTGCTTAATTCCCCTTTGAACAATGATATGGAAATCCTTGCAAGATGAATGGGTAAGGAACGATTACAAGTAATATTGACAAGATCCACAGGAAAAATCCCCACCCAAGGATAGGAAAAAGCCATAGGCTATGATTTGTATGCAGCAAAAGAAACCATAATACTATCAAAAGGAAAAGGACTAGTCGATGCAGGAGTAGCTATGGCGCTACCTTCCTTCACCTACAGACACATTGCATCATGAAGTGGGTTAGCCAGCAAACACATGATTGATGTGGGAGCAGGAGTTGTTGATGAAGACTACCATGGTTCTTTCAAAGTGTTACTATTCAATCACAGAATAGAATTATTCCATGTGAATGTGGAAGACCAGATCGTACAGCTTATTATAGAACAAATCCTCACTCCCGAGGTAACAATGGTAACAACACTTAGTGATACTGAACAAGGAAACTGAGGATTCAGATCGACAGATCACAAACTACCCTATTCCATAAGATCTTCAACCATTGAAAGAAAAGTGGTGTTGGATCTACAAGTAATCTATTCCATAACCCATGCGCAAAAAGCAATCAAAGCTCTATTGGATAGTGGAGCAAATGAAGTGTTCATCAATAAAGACTAGTGCAAACAACAATGAATCCCATTACATCCACTGAAGCAGACTTATGCTGTCTGTAACATAGATGGAATAAAAAATAGGAATAGAAACATCACACATGCAATGGATCTAATTTTAGACTATCAAGGACATTGCGAGGAAATCACTGCTGAGGTTACCAATTTGGGCAAGAATCAAATGGTTTTAGGATACACTTGGCTGAAGAAGTACAATCCCACCATTGATTGGCAATTAGGGAATATACAAATGGTAGGGTGTCCCAAATCCTGCAAGCAACTAAAAAGGAATGAGACAAAACAGGATGATGGGGACGATAACCCCCTAGAACTCATTGACACCAATGAGAACAAAGATAGTGATGAGGACGATTATGAGGAATTCCTAAGGGTAGCAGAAAAACCCAAGGTTACTCAAACTCTGGAAGAGCTCGTTCTTCCCCAGTTTCACTAGTACTTGAAAACATTCACACCCAAGGATTCGGAGCAAATGCCACTGAGAAAATTCTAGGATCACACCATTGATTTGACAGAAACTTTCAAATCAAAGAAAGAGAGACTCATCCCACTATCACCTGATGAACAAGAAGAAGTATCCGCATATTTAGATGAGCAGTTATGCAGAGGGTACATTCAACCATTCAAATCCCCCCAAACGTTCCCTATATTCTTCATCCTGAAGAAAGAAGAAAAGAAACAAATGGTCATGGATTACTGTTATCTTAATGAGCACACAGTCAAGAACAACTATCCACTACCATTAATTTCACAGCTGGTAGACCAGCTCAAAGGAGTGAAACTGTTCACTAAAATAGACTTACATGCAGGGTATAACAATGTACAAATCAAGGAAGGCAACGAATGGAAGGCAGTATTTGTATGCTTCATGTTACAAATGCTATCTTTTTCTATCTTTTCTCGCCATCTTATCTCATCTGTCAAATCACATGACATGACCACATGACGTTATCAGCTCATTGATTCATCACTAAGTCCCTATTTTACTATTCCCTTGTTGACTAATTATGGTTACATCATTATTCTTCGAACCTGATAGCATCGGCTGGACTTGTTATTATGGACAGTCACTAGCTGCTCCCCTCGGCCATATGCTGCCACACTATTCAAATTCATTTCAAGTCGCAGTCGGCTATTATTGTTATCAACCAATCACATGCGCTCCACTCGAGTCACAGTGAGTCAGAGATAAGGAGGCTAGACGAACCAGTGCACAGCTAAGCTCTGAGGCTATACCCCACTGCCTGATCACTGCCTATGGATCTTATCCAGCTATGCCTCATAGCCTCCGGAACTCTGCCTCACCTGATACACGCCATTGGCGATGCAAGGCTCTGCAGGGCTATGTGCAGACCTGTGCACATAGCCTAGATAAGGAATCACATGCTACAACATTTATTATATTTAGTTACTATCAGTACAAATATGTACAAATAGATACAGGGTATATAAACCCCAAGCAAACGGCTGGCATCCCCAGTCAAGTTCTCTTGGTTTTTCCCCTTGAGCACTCCACTCAGTCCACCTACTATTACACCTTAGCGCTTGTGGACTGGTCAACACTTCCTTTTTCTCTTTCTCTCTAACATTATGATCTAAGCCTACTACGCCCCTCCAGGCTAGTAGTCAAGGGTTGTTTCAGTCATCCTATAGCTATTGAAATCCATGTGTATTCACCCCATGGTCAACATCATGAGAGTCAAACCTTATAGGGAACAACTACCTAGACAGACTGTAACTATACTGGAACTGGTGTATGTCACCGAAGAACAGGAGGAAGAATACGAAGTGGACTATATTATGGACTCATGCTTCAAACAGAACAAGATTGAGTACTTAGTGCATTGGAAAGGATATGACAATGATGAACACACCTAGGAACCATTATCCAACCTTACCAGGGCCAAAGACATCATAGCTGACTTTTACTGCGAACATCCATCCACACCGTGACAGCTATGAATGGCACAAAGTGACATTGATGTACTCTTCTTATCGTATATGAATTACACAACTCAATCAGCACCCTTTGATCGCCTGGAAGTCGATCCTTAGAGAGGGGGTAGTGTTACAAACGCTACCTTTTTCAACATCTTATCTTATCTTTTCAACATCATATGACATTATCAATATAGCATATCAACGCTAAATCCTTGATTTCTCTTTTTCTTGTTGACTAATTACCATTACATTTTCATCATTCACATCCAACACCATCAGCCAGACTTGTCATCCAAGACAGTCATCAGCCGTGGCTCTCAGCCCTATGCTGCCATAGTATTCAAATTCATTTCAGGCTGTGGTTGGCTATTCTTGCTATCATCCAATCATATCCTCCATGCCTGAGTCACAGTAAGTCAGAAATAAGAAAGCGATGCCTACCAGTACACAGCTAAGCTCCGAGGCTACACCTCACTGCCTTCAGATCTTATCCAGTTATACCTCCCTGTCTTTGGATCTCAGCCTCACTTGATTCACACCCTTGGCTATGCAAGGCAATGCTTGGCTATGTACAATACCAGAATACACTGCCTCACTAGGAGTCACATCAAGTCATACTTACTATACATAGATATTCATTGGTAGATCTAGTACAAACATGTACAAACCCCTAGGTAGTATATAAAGGCCTAAGAGCTGATCAGAGAACCCCAGTCAAGTTCTCTTGGTTTTTCCCCTCAAGCACTCTATTTAGCCCCTCTACCATTACACCTTAGTGCTTGTGGACTGAGTGGCACTTCTTTTCCCTTTCCTCTAGTAAAGTGATCTAAGAGTACTATGCCCCTCCAGGCTAGTATTTGAGGGTTGTTTCACTACCTGTGGAAATTGCTGCCACCATCCTAGTGCTCATTGATAAAGCAGTCAGTTTATTCATCTTGGCCTCTGGATTGCTGCTCACCATAGTCATACATTGGCTCAAATAAGTGTTCCAATGTTGGGGCATTTTGGAAAGACTTGACATTTGCAAAAAAACTAAAGTATATCAGCTTTAACCCTTGCAGGATCATAAATAGCCCTGACCCCTGCCCTGAAGATGAGCCCTTAGTCATGTGATTTGATTGCCATATAATTGAGATATAACCATTTCAAAATGACATGTCATTGGGACACTTATTTGAGCAACATCTCTACTCTACAATTTTAGTACTTGAAATGCCCTCCCTTTGCTTTTATCACTGCCTCTAGTCTTCTAGGCATGCTTTCTATCAATCTTTGACATTCCTCAACCTCTATCTTGCCCCATTCCATATTAATCCTTTTCCGAAGCTCTCAAACCCCTCTTGATGGTATACCATGGCTGTTGAGCTTCTTTTTAAGGATTTGCCAAAGATGTTCAATAGGATTAAGGTCTGGAGATTGTGCTGGCCAATCAAGAACCTTGATACCTTAAGATTCTAGCCACTCCTGGGCTCTTTTAGAGGTGTGCTTGGGGTTATTATCTTGTTGAAAGATAATGCTCTTCTCAAGGATTCTAGAATATTCCATGGTAGGAAGCAGATTATTCTCCAAAATGGAGACATACTGCTCAGCATTCATCCTCCCTTTCACCTCTGCAAGAATTCCCACTCCATTCCAGCCCATGCATTCCCAAACCATCAAGAAACCTCCTCCAAACTTTACTATTTCCTATACCTTCTTGTCTTGCAAAGGTTTTCCTACCACTTTCCACACATACTTCCTTCTATCTGACCCAATCCTGTTAATCTTGGTCTCATCTGACCAAATTACCCTAGTCCAGTCCTCCACAGTCCAGTGTTGATGCTTGAGAGCAATGGCTAACCTATGTTTCCTATGCCTAACAGACAAGAGTGGTTTCTTTTTCTTGACTACAGCCTTTAGAGATACAGACTTTAGCACATTGCGAACAGTTTGGGAAGAGACAGGAGAGGAAAAGGCAGAATTGATGAGATGGATTGCCTGGACAGCATTTTCAACCTTGCAAAAGATAATACTAGAGACAATTCTTCTTTTGTCAGCAGGAGAAAGCTTGGAAGGAGGACCTAATTTGATGTTTTCCTTGCTTGGATGAATCTCTTTGATAACCCTGGCCATAGTAGACTTCCCTAGACTAGTTTGGGAGGATATCTTCCTAGCAAAAAGGCCAGATTCAGAGAAAAAAAGGATATTAGCTCTAGCAGAGGTAAAAATGGGCTTCATGGTAAAGTAGGGTTAACTGGATAGAATCTCTGCCCTTTATAGTGCTCATGGTTATGTAAGTTTCATAATGAGACAGGGTTGAAGTACAGCATCCATTAGAACATTATGTTATTTATCAAATGATGACTGATAACATCAGGGTCAAATAAGTGTTCCAATAACATGTCAATTTGAAATGGTTATATCTCAATCACATGGCAATCAAATCACATGACTAAGGACTCATCTTCAGGGCAGGGGTCAGGGGTATTTATGACCTTGCAAGAGTTAGGGCTGATACATTTTAGTTCTTTTGCAAATGTCAAGTCTTTCCAAAATGCCCCAACATTGGGACACTTATTTGAGCCACTGTATGTCAGTTCTTATCTCACATAGTGGGAAGGTTATTACAAGGAACTCCTAGGGCCAGTCTTGGTCCTACAGTTCCCCTTGTGCTATGCAAGGAGAATGTTCCTCCTGTGCCAGCCACAAATACAATTGTATATATCACATTTAAGTCATTTGTATCAGGCACTTATGCAAATTAGCCCCAACTCCCTCCTCATGTCCATGTCCTTACCCCTTCATAGTGAATCAGGTATGAAGTGCTCAAAAACAAGGGTATACCTCTAGCAGTTGTGACAAACACTGCAATGATCTCCTGTGACATCAAAAGGATCTTTGATTGACAGCTGACTCCCTATCCTAAGAGTCTTGCATTCAATGAGGACAATAGTCCTGCTGCTGAATTTCCCATCCCTAGGAAACACTCCTATCACATTGTTCATTGTGATGGTGATGATACTGCTCATGGCTCTGAGAAGCCAGTAGTAAGTATGGTGAGGCCAGTGGTGGTCAGTGGCACCAGCCCAGCTGGTACCATCTAGTCTACCACTAGGAATACTCCATCTAGTGCAGCTAATGGTCTGAGTCACAGCAGGCAAACATCTGCTGATGTAGATAATGTGAAGGATAGTTTTAGTGGGGCTTTATTTAGGAAACAGCCCAATGCTGGTGATCTCAACTCTGTCATACATGCTATCTTCAAGACAGTGATCCAAATCTATCATGCCTACTTACTCACCAAGAACTCTTTCCCTTTGGCTGAATTAGAGCTTAAGTGGATGCCAAAGTACTAGGACTTGGCATGTGATGAATAGAAAGCAGGGAATATACCATATAATGCAGATATTCTTTGAATGGTTTGACCATGTATACTCTTACTTGATACTTGTACTGACCAGCCTTGAGATTGCAGCATGCCCATCAAACTTTCATGGCCAGTTCAAAACCAAGGCCCATTCAATTACTACAAGTACTTTTGGCTTCAAAACAGGGACAAGTCCTAATGTACAAGAGAGAAACCAACAACTCATTGTTGAGCTCAAGATCAAGTTAATATTCCTGTTCCATATAAGTACTGTTTCTCTCTTCACAAGGAGCTATTGACAGAACTTTGAAAACAAGAAACACAATCTATCCAGTGGAATATACTAGAACCAAGTCATCCAGCAAGTGATCAACAAGATCTTATTCAAAAGCAAGATGGCTGAAGGCATCAAGTGGATGGAGTATTATCAGACATTTCTGCTCCCTGGCTTTGCTCTCATGTTGACTGCAGTGTATATTGTCTGTCATACTGTTACATATATTGATGGGCTATTAGATTGAATATGCCATCAACAAGTAGACAAGTGAATCACACGAGGCAATTGCTTTCACTGAGGCAGTGTATTCTGGGATTTATAAGTGTCATCTCAATATCCTTGAATTCTTCCAGGAAAAGACTCACTCAATGAATATATTGCCAACAATCATGCAACAAGTCTGTGAAATTAGAAGGTATTCTACAACATATTTTATATATATCATATTTGACTAGCTATAGGAAACATTTGGGTGCTTAAGCACTGCCAGCAGTGGAATCAAGAGTTTCAAACTTCCTCCCTGATAGAGCAATTGAAGAGGCAATTGAGGAGTTTGAGAAGAAGGCTTTAGGTTCAGCATATGCTGGTAATTTCCTTGATGCTAATGAAGTAGAGACAGCCATTAATGAGGTTCCTGACTTGTCAGAGATAGAAGAGGATGAGCAGGATAAGGATAAGGATAAGGATAAGGATAAGGATGATAAAATGGATGAATAAATGAGAGATGTTGGGCTACTATAGTAGTAGGTGCAAGATCATATTATGCTGTGTAGTACTACATACAGTGGCTCAAAAAATTGTCCCAATGTTTGCATGTTTTGCATTAATTAGCTCCTAAACCCAATAAACCCTAACCCAGACCTAGCATATGGGTATATGAAATAAAGTACTCACTCTTGGCTTTCTATCCATGCAACAATCAAAAGATTTGGTCAAAATTGAATGAAATGGCAGCCATTACAAAATGACAGCTCATTGGGACAGTTTTTTGACTTTAAGTTTCTATAACATACACTAGACCCTGGAGTGCTGTAAGATTGTTATATAACTTAGGTAAATGCTATATTATGTTACCTTTATGTAATAGATTATGATACCACCTATATAAATCATGCCATCACAAATACATTTCCTAATTTTTCCCATAAAACACCTTTTTGTAGCTCAAAGGGACAATATCATCTCTCTTGCTTCTCTTGATCTTTCTTGTCAAAAAATTGCATCCCAAACTGGCATAGGGAAGTCTACTGTGGCCAGGGTCCTTCAGGAAGTCTATCTAGAAAAAGAAAACCACTATAGAGAATGACCTTCAAAACTCTCCTCTATCAATAAATGTGCTATTGTCTAGCAAATCATTACTGGCAAGGCCAACAATGCAGTTGAGGCCACTCATTTCATCAATTCCATCATCACCACCCCTGTCTGCTCACAGACAGCCAGGAATCCCTTAAGAAGGCCTCTCTTAAAGCTGTAGTAAAGAAAAAGAAACCCCTTTTTACTACTACCCATAAAAAGAGGAGGTTGAAGTTTGCTCTCAAGTACCAGCATTGGACTGTGGAAGACTGGAAGAGGGTTATATGGCCAGATGAGACCAAGATCAATAGGATTAGGTCAGATGGACAGGAGTATGTGTGGAAAAGGCAAGAAGAAGGACTAATCTTTAGAGAGGTCAAAGGTATAGTGAAGTTTGGGGGAGGATCCCTAATAGTTTGGGGCTATATAAGATGGAATAGAGTGGGGGTTTTGAGTGAGGTTGAAGGATGAATGGATGCTGAACAGTATGTGGCCATTTTGGAAGAAGGATTGTTGCAAAGCATGGAGGAATCTGGAATCCCTGAAGAGGAGGTTATCTTTCAGCAAGACAATGATCCCAAGCATACCCCCAAAAGGGCTCAAAACTGGTTTGAAGAGCAAGGTATCAAGCTTTTGGATTGGCCTACTCAGTCTCCAGACCTCAATCCCATTGAACACACTTGGAATCATCTCAAAGATGCCTTTTAGGTTATAAAAAGGCTCCTTCAGGGGTTCATCAATTATGGGATAGGGTGGTGATGGAGTGGGGGAAGATTTCTGTGGAAGAGTGTCAGAAATGGATAGAAAGTAAGCCCAGAAGGATTCAAGCAGTTATAAAGGCAAAAGGAGGTCATATCAAGTATTAAATACCTTACCTAGCATAAAGTCAAAAAACTGTCCCAATGAGCTGTCATTTTGTAATGGCTGCCATTTCATCAAATCTTGACCAAATCTTTTGATCCTTGCACAGATAGAAGGCCAAGAGTGTGTACTTTATTTCATATACCCATATGTTAGGTCTGGGTTAGGGATTATCAGGGTTAGGAGCCAATTAATGCAAAACATGCAAACATTGGGATAGTTTTTTGAGCCACTGTAGTACTGGCAGACAGGCTACAGTGACTATTTCGCATATGATCTGGTGTGACTATAAGTACTATAGTGAGATCAAGTGGTGCCACAGTATATAGCCCTATGTAGTCCTATGTAGCACCAGTAGGCTGGCTACAGTGGCCATAAGAGCAATGACATAATGTGACTATGGAGTACTACAGTAGCCAGCATGAACTCATGTCTACTACATAGTTCTATATAGATTTGAGAAGACTATGAGGGCTATGGCTCCTACACTGACTACATAGTGCTATGTAGTCATTGGTTTTTTTCCTGATGGAGCTGGAGTGCGACGCGACGGCGCTCAGCATTGCCATCGATATATCCGTTGAAAACGAGGCGCGCCCTCTCACGATGACAGGAAATTGATCCTCTTCGTATTCAAACAAATGGTCCGAGACAGTGGGGTAGCGGCACAATGTGTACTAATACGCAGCTTACAAACTCGGCGCTCCAATGTAGCATCTTCCCCACGCCAGTTTTTCAAGCTCACTTCAAATTTCGTTCCATTCAGCACTATGGAATGTCACGTTATCATCCGTGACATGCCTCTGGCTGGCTAAAATGTGCATGTCAAATCTTATTATCACCAGCAGAGCGAACGAGCACCTACGAAAGTACTATCAATGAAAGCGGCGCACGGTAATCGGACATGTCAGCAACTGGCTGGGCATACATAAACGTATCAAAGACGCACACAGGCAGTAAAGTTCTTGTCGTCATTTCCCTCGTAGAACACGACATGGTCATTGTGCCACTTCGCCGAGCTGGAGTTGGCGAACGTGGTGACATCCTTCAGCAGCAGCCGTCCGTGGGCTGTTGTACAGTGGGGGTCAGAATCGGATATCCAAGATGGATGCAGAGATACGCACTGTTGAAGCAAACTCCGTGGAGTTTGTCGTTTGGCTTGCAGTTGAGTTCGACCTTCTTGCCCAAGGATCCGGCTGTGAGAGTGACGAGCGGCGAGTCTTCGGCTGTAGTGAGGCTCGCTGTAGCGGTGACATAATCTACTTGCTCCCATCCGCCTTCGTGGCGTTTGTGCAGCAATCCGGTTGCGCTGGATATTTTATCCTAGGCAGTACGTAGTTCAGCGTCACGAAAAGGTGCAAGACAAAGTAGCGTCGTCGAAGAGGAACTTACACGATCCAAGCCTCGGAACTGCGAGCATGCCATGTCAGAGAATGGTGGAGAAGGGCAAGCGAAGACGAAACGCATACCTCGCCCAGCAACTCATCCTGCGAGCCTGGCACAAAGAACTTGATGTGCACGTACGGTACGTCAGACTCATCTCTGATCTGGTCCACGTAGAAATCCGCCTTGGTCTCGCCAACCAATGGTAGTACCCCGTCGAACACATCGTCTTTGTAATATAATATGCCCTTGATTTCTGTACAGTGGCAGATCAGCTACTCGGTGCAAATGGGTTCAGATGTATCGAATGCGCAAGGACACACCAGATCCAACCCGGAAACCATTCGAGAACTCGTAGCCCACCTCGGGAACCACGAGACGGAAGGTGGGCTGGCTATCGGGGGATTTGGAAAATAGGGCCGCCGCAGACGTGTGGTTTGGATACACTGTGAGCAATGCGTTGTTCGATGGGCTATCGGACATGTTTCCTGGTCTGTCTGACTTGAAGTTCGGTAGAGTTCGACAAGTATCTGACGACGTGAATTCTATGTACTGGTTATCTTGCCTTGAATTAACGTTGGACTAAAGCTCTCATTGGCCTCATTTGGCAAATTAGAACGCATCCGGGACTTGAAGCCCGAAGATAGTGATCATTTCCAAAACTGGGTTACTTGGATGTGGAAGGCCAACGATTCGGAGGGGTCCTAACAGCCAGCCACACAAGAACCGGAGATTGATCTGTGGCATCCAGTCAGTTCGGAGCTTGTGGGGCGGAGTTTGGATTACATAGCAGCGATGATAATCGGGAAGTTTTGGGGGAGTTCAAGTTTGGTTAGCTTGTACAGCCACCTGATGGCTGCGAATGGAAGCCTTATAATCGGCCGCGCGAGTGCTAAGGGTGGGGTGCGGCTGACGAGATGGTGACAGGCAACCAGTGCATCGTGTCGTACTGCCTTATGACTTGTGAGAGCCTTCAATATCGATCATCGCTCAGTGTACGTTCACTTTTAGAAGGGGACTCCTGCGACCGCTCCAAATGACCTCCGCTAATAGGGGCCGGATCTAGAGCCGTCCCGAAGTGCTCGAACAAATGCGTGTTGTGCACGTTTGCCATCCCGTCATCTTACACCAAGGATTTACATAATTTTGGATCCACCTTTTCCCCCGCCCACATTTTTTGTACATGACCCTAGATCTAGGGCTAGCCCCGCCATCTTGCCTCAGCCCAACATTGTGTTTTTCCACTCTTGGACAGACCGTATACATCGCAAGTAATTCTCCGTCAATTGTTGCACAGACATGATATATCCAATCATTTCTCCGAACACGTTGATCAAAATGTGAGCCCTGCATATGTCGAACAGCTGAAATGGACGGCGATTCCGCCACCTTGTCACTGCTAAGCGAGTCCTCTCGCCGGTTGGTTGCTTCCTAAGTTATTCCAAAAAGTGTCTTACAGCATGGGTTCCTTTATCAGGGATGACCAAGAGTGTCCAGACACGTTCTGTTCAACTTCGGCTGACAGATGTGGTAAGTACATATTACTTCTCAGAAAGTTCACCTTCCAAATCCGACGTACTGAAGATCGCGTGTCAATTGTCACCTCAGTTTCGGCGACTGAATCAAAATCTTCGTGGACCATGCGTGAATGGGCAAAGTGCGGGCTTAGACTATTAGTGGAATAATAGGTAAGTGATTGATGGAATGGTCAGGCCAAGGAGTCTTTCTATCAACATCTAACTACGCTACAGTGTATGTATACTAGGGTTCTGGTACAACTCCAATTCCGAGTCTCGATACACCAAGAGATGTGGGACTGGCCAAACATCACGTCAAGTGCGGAGTCAGGTGCAGATACATGTTTATAGTCCGACTTGCCGATCAAAGGAAACAGGTGGTGATGTGGCAAATGGTGAATACCTCAATCAGAGTTTATCTATTATAATGGAAACATTCTAGGTGTCACAGATATTAGAAATATCATGCATCGCCGCTTTACACCCATTAGAGTACTCCTCGGAATGCCGAATGATCCGACTCAAATATCCACCCTGCAACGTGCTGATTCCTGTCCGATGCAGGTAGATGGTAAGAAAACACATGTACGCAAGTGAGGATAGGTCCTAGGCGATCGAGATCTCCATGTAGATTGTAATGCGAGCCCCCGGTCAGCGTGGTAAGATCGTTCAGGGTATGGTTGGTGCAATTATTTAACTATTTAATCCACGCTACAGTTCACAATGGGACCTGTATATCTCCTACTCGCAGTTGGATACCCTTGCTAACACCATGTCACATCCCACCCGCACGTTTCCGTGGAACACTGCCGCAGTAGCATTGTTTTTCAAGACTAAGTATGGCACGCCAGCCATTCGCTTCATCGCCTACGATCTAGGCTGGGAATACACGGACGAGAACTACATTGGTCCTGGTGGGTGTTTATCCTTCGATGGTCTATCCATATTGTTGATGTAGGTCGCGTAAAGATCCCAAAGGAATACTCTATTACGACGATGATATCTTTGATGTCGTGGTGAAAGATGGGACACGGTCCAATTTTCTCGTCGAAAAACTCGAAAACACTTACGTGCGCGTCAAGTTTTTCAAACCGGGTTCGGAAACCCAGCATTTCGCCGAAGTTTGTCCACCTTCTCGTTTGCTTATGACAACCTCAGACTCATATATCATGTTCGCAGTTTATCGCTCGTGACATCGTGAGCGTATCTCCTTTTTCAAAATACATTCTAACCTGATATCATATGCTATGTAGCACGACAGGGTCGGAGACTCCGGAATTGCTGGACAGATGAAGGTGGCCAAATGGATTCGGCAGGAATATACTACTGGCCCTGTAACCATTAATAAAGGAGCAAGTGACCAGACGATCTACATCAAGGGTATCCTAAATGCCGAAATAAAGAGCGGTAGCGACCTTTCCGGGTACCCCATCGACAGTGGGTGCAATTCAAACCGGTCTAGTCGGTCTAGTGCAACCACGACTAATTGGCGCTACAGATGTCAGAGGACGTCTCAGCCTGAAGAGCATCCATAATCCTGGGAAGTACGTGAGATGGTACAAAGATCGCGCTATCATCTTTGCAGATGATAATCCGAACGTGAAAGATTTCGAGTCATTCGTGAGTCCCTGCCGCATCGCTGGAGCCCTTACTGACTATCCGCCGCATGGTATAGATATTTCGTAAGAGCTCATTCCTTCAGCTTATCGTGGGACTTAATCGCACACGTCGCTCTAGCTAGCTATGAGAGCTCTATGATCAGCCCAACGGACAACCTGAAATGGTGGGTCACCTGGAAATAGAAATCATGAACGTAAGGGCCTTGAGCATGTGAAGGTTTGGAGCGTCCAATCCACAAGTTGTACCTGTATCTGGTGTCCCAGTATGCAAACTGTTTTGTATGAGTGTGCAGAATCCAAGGCGATATTACCCTCGGCCAAGTCCAGTACGAAGTATTCACAGTAGCACTACCAATTCGTCACTGCGGACCGTGTGGACACTATATTGTGCCTAAATCATACACCTACCACTGATTCGGAGGTGACCGGTGATCTCGCGGTGGTGAGCGTATGTTATTCCAGTCTTTGGACCACTTAGCGGTCCGGTTTTCGTGTCCGCAGCGTTAACAGGTATTGAAGCGATTGGGGTTCGTGATGACGCTACAACTATGTAACAACTATGCTCTTTGGATGTCCGACAGTCTGCGGTCGGGCGCAGGAGGGAGAGGCTGGGGTACGGGATAGAGGAAAAATGCAGATGGGCGAGGGTGCGGCGGTCTCCAGCGGGCTCATTTGGATACGTGAGCTGCGAGGTAGTGGGAAAGTCTCGCAGGATGGTGCGGAGCTGCGCTTTGAGGACCATTTTTTCGGAGCGGCGAGGTGATCAAAGTGGCGCTGCCTTGCTTACTTGAGTACACTCGCCCCAAAGACTGGTGACCAGACCTGTCTAAAAGAGGAAGTGCTCGGGGCGAAGCATTCCGTCGATGGTTTGCCCCAGTATACATGCTGTGCAGATTAGGGACTTGGATGAAATATCAATATATCACTCTGTCACAAATTTAGGTAGATTGGTGTTTTTGTTATGGTTGTGTCTTGCATCGCTCGTGCTGGATGTAGTTGTAGCGACGATCCTAACCAGAGGAGCGAGTTTGCTTTCAAAACCCGGATGATTTTGTCAGGGGGTCTCAAAGTGGACATGCGACGAATTCCATTACTCATCCTGGGGGCTCTGAGTAGGTGGAATAGCTCAGTTTGGAGCCTGCGATGACGATGTTCGTATCTCGATCTCAGTGTTTTCGCCTTTGGGCGTCACCTCACCTGGCGAATTCCATGGGAAGCATAATCGGCTCGGGTCTTGCTAGTACGCATACCACCGCCATGCACAAATCGGCGATTCAGTCACAACAAGTATCATTCTGTCAAGCCTTTCAGGGACGTGCATGAGGCTTTCGACACCCTCGGGGATCCGATCTGATCCACCTTTGCAACGTGTTGATCTCCACAGCCCCAAGTACCCAAATCTGTTTGGTGAACACCAGGTACAGATGGGGTCCTGGGTAATGGAGATTTCCGTTCCAAGTCATGGATAGTCGACTCTTTACGTCCCAATAGAACCAATCCTAGGTCGCCGCGATATATAATCTAAAAAATGCCACACAGTGATACTCACACAAACCCTATCCCCGAGTCTTGAATCGTTCAGAAATATGTCCCACAGCGACCTAGACCCCAAATATGACTCCATAGCAGAGGGTAAAGCAGGGTTTTTCAGTCCTCACCCTTCAAAGTCGTTCTACTTTAAGCTCACCTCTTTGAAATGGAATTTCTCTTACCTTGACAGCGATCCTAACAGTAAACATGGTGAGTCTTTACGTATTCAACAGATATCAAGTGGTTGATGTACAACGCTTGAAGTCCTCAGTGGGAACTTCTATTACAACAAAAAATTCTTTACCGACCTCAAAAAGGATCCGATCGATGCTGACTTCCGTGTCCAGGCAGTACGGGATGACGGCCTTTCTGCACACATCAAGTTCTACAAACCGGGATCGAAGGGTGAGAAAGACTTGTTAGGCGAGGTTTGTTCCTTGTCTGTTCATCTCTCTCTGGCACTTTCTAATATTTCCTATGCATAGTTTCACGCGAAAGATCCGGTGAGTCGTTTTCTATTTTTTTTGTGTTCCCTCGCAACCTGAACTTATGCAATTAGGATAACTTGGTCGCTGGCTTCCAGGGAAGGGATGAACGCTTGACGGGTAAATGGGAAGCCGTGCACGATGGCAAATTGGAAGACAAGCTGAGGGATGAGTATGGCGGACGTGAAACCAAAACGAACGCATTGTTTTTCCAGGGCGGTGTTGGTGTGCCATCGTTTCACTTGGCGGCTGACGACCTATATTGGGAATTCGTGCACGGTGGCAATCCGCCCCCGGAATTCGGTCAGTATCCACTTCTCTGATAAACATCAAGTGGCTGAAGTGCATCGTGTGAAGATATCCACGGGCATCTGTTTTACAATCTAGGCTTCTATGAGAAAGAGGGCGTGGACTCAAGCAAGGCTGATTTCTTCGTTGACCAAGGAGAGGAGACCGGCAAGCGTTACGTGCTTATCAAGTTTTACAAACCCGGTAAAGGGAACAAGGAATTGTTGGGCGAGGTCTGCTTTCTTCTCCTCCCTCGCTCACTGACATTGGCTGATACATCATGATTCACGCTCGTAGTTCCTTGCCCTAGATCCGGTGAGCTCACTCTTCATCTGCTTTGTTTTTCACAACGCCCTGAGCGTGCGACAATTAGGACAACAAAGCTGGGGAATCCGGGTTATTGAGAGAACGTAAGGAGGGTCAATGGACACTCCTGCCGGGGCCCGATTTGGAGAAACAGCTGGGAGAAAAGTACCATGACAAAGTTCGTGAGGTTGCGGACGCGCTGTTTTACAAGGGCGGAGAAAACCAGCTGTTGACATCCTTTCGCTTCGAAGTCTACGGCCTGGGTTTAGAAGTCTCGGACGATCCTGTGTTAATCGGATATCGTGAGTCTTCACTCGTCCAAACTTTAGATATCAAGTGGTTGATATGTGTGGTATAAAGGTCTCCCGGGGATTCTATTCTGCAACGATGCCGACTACAGCCAGGTTCTTCCGACCGAGGGTGGGTACTACATCGAACGCAAAAGGGGGAAGGGTCTTTATTACACCGCCATCACGTTCTACAAAGCGGGCACGAATGATGATGTGTGGGGCGAGGTTCGCTCTCTCAGTGCTAGCTTGCTCACTAGCATTTTCTGATTGCATCATACTTGTAGTTCCTTGCCGAAGACCTGGTGAGTTCGTCCTCCATCTATGTCGCTTTCCTCGAAACCTAAAATCACACATTACCTAGTACAATAGAGCCGGTGCGACTGGATTATTGAAAAAGAAATTGAAGGGAATTTGGAAAAGAGTGGACTACACCACCTCCGGCGGGGATGCTATCAAGAAAGCAGGCTCCACCGAAATCACTCTCAAAATCACAGACTTCTTCGCCAAGATGCAATGCAAGGAGAAAGGCGAGATTTTCGGTGATGCTTTCAATGGTGGGTTTGGTTTGGATCAGTCTAGTGTGATCACGACTAATCACTACCACAGTTCATGGGCGTTTTGTCAGCAGGACAGCCAGGAGGGACGGGCAATACGGGAATTTCGTGAGATGGCACCACGATCGTGCTATCTTCTTTGAAGATCACAATGCAAAAGATTTCAGTGCATTTGTAAGCGCCTGACATTTTATCCCCCTTCACTCAAGTCGTCACTGACGTACTCGCCAACGTGCCATAGTTCTTCCGTAAGCGTTTATCCACTCAGCTTATGGACTTATTCATATATATATTTCTAGCTGATAAGCCGAAGGATACGCTAGGCTCAAAGGACGACCTGAAATGGGACGCCATCTGGGACAAAAACCCACCAGCGTGAATGTGAGAATCCCGAGTTGTATGCAGCTTCTCAGGTGTCCGATCCACTTTCCTTGTACACCCCGCTCCTATCCATATTCATACGCAAGTGATTTTTCTTCGTAACGCAATGTACGCTTAACTTGGAGTCGATGCTGCTCGAGAGCATAAACGTATTCCGAATGCAAGATTTCTGTTTGATGTTCATTTAGTCCACACAGACTTATGACACGTATCCAATGTCAGCTTGTATGCCAAGAAAGTCTCAGAGATTGCGAATCGGATGGCGATACGCGCTGGTTGCTAAAATGTGCATCTTAATTTCGGCAACTGGCTCGGCATACGATAAACGAATCAGCGCACGCGCAGCAATTTGCTTGTCGTCGTTTCCCTCGTAGAACACGACATGGTCATTTACCACTTCACCGAGCTGGATTTGGCGAACGTGGTGACGTCCTCGAGCAGTAGCCAGCGTCCGTGGGCTGTCACGCAGCTAAGGGGTCAGACCCGGATGACCAAGATGGATGTCAAGACACGCACTATTGAAACAGGCGGTGTGGAGTGCGTCTCTTAGCTTGCTGTGAGGGGTATGAGGGACGAGCGTTCGGCGACATGATCTACTTGCTTCGCATACGCCTTCGTGGCATCTGTGTGGCAATCCGTGGGCGCTGAATATTTTGTTCTAGGGAACGGTGGAATGTAGTCGTCGAGGAACTTTCACGATCTAAGTCTCGGAATAGCGAGCATGTCAGGTCAGAGAAGGCCAAACATATAACTCGCCCAGCGGCGCATCCCCTGAACCTGGCGCAAAGGGACTGATATGCAGGTGAAGTACACCCGACTCATCCTTGGTCAGGTCCACGCGGAAATCAGCCTTGATCGCGCGAACCATGGCGAATCAAACGTGATTTTTGCAACGGGATATGGCCTTGATTTCTGTAGAGTCATGCATCAGCCACTCGCTGCCAGTGAGTTGTATCGAACGCGCAAGGTCACACCAAATCCAATCCAGAAGCCATTCAAAAACTCGTAGCCCACTTCGGGAACCACGAGACGGAAGGACGGCTCGCCATCGAGGTACTTGGAGAGCGGGACTTCCGCGACCATCTGATGTGAATACACTGGCAGGGCGTTGTTTGATGCTATATCGAACATTTTTCCTGCCCGGTCGGACTCGGAGACAGAGTTCGACACGTGTCTGCGGACGACGTGATTTCTACGTACCGCCTATCCTGCCTTAAAACGAAGTTGGGCAGACATTACCATCTTCCATATTTGGCAAACTAGGACACAAGGACTTGAAGACTATAGTAATTATTTCCACCATTGGGGTTACTCGGAGGTAGGGGAGTTGACATGAGGTGGCATCGCCGATTATCTAGCAATCACCGCAGCGGCCTCAAAGGGCCTGAGATTGATCTGTGGTATCCCGTCAGCTCGGAACACGGTGTGGGGTGGAGTTAGTCTGAGAAGCCACTGATATGATCAGAAAGTGGTGCACCTTCTCTCGGAGAATCCCGGTGCAGCTGATAGTGTGCCTATTTCAAGGCCGTTATCGATGGTGCGGGGGGAAAGGCAACTTAGTCAAGCGGGATGATCAAGAATGGAAGGAACACGTGCAGATCTCTGCCAGGAGGTACGAGAGAGAAAACTCCTCATTCTCACGCTATTCGCCAGATGCGCCAACAGCTTTCTACCAATCGAACCCAAAGCTCACAAAGCGGTGTCACAGAAAAATCGGGAAAACGGATGCATGGTAGGGGGTGTGCACGCAAGGCGGAGCTAACCAGACGGTGTTATCCCTAGCATTTCGCGCGTTTTTTCATCGTATTACCCCAAGAAATTCAATTTCGGATCCCCCACCCACACTGATTTTGCGATCCTGCGTCTGGGCTAGCACTGCTACCCTAACATTGTGTTGTGCCGCCCTGGACAGACCACATGCATCACAATGTAAGCAGTCCTCCGAAGCATTCGCTATCCAGTTTAGCACACCTAACAGCTATCCCAGTTGAAACACCACATTGTCATTTCCCCGGACATACTAAAATAAACCCTGGTCAGTATATATCACATCTCACTGTGATCCCAAATCCAGTTTGTGACAGGCGAACTTTTGATTCAAAGCGTGTTTTGACGTGTCCCTTGGGCAGTCGGAGCCTCAGACTCTGGTGAGATTATATGTAGATAACCGAGCCCATTTTCGGCTAGCAGTAGGATTATAGATAAGTGATTTAGATTGCATCTATCGAGGAATGGTCAGGCCGAGGAGTTTTTGCGAACCGTATACATCAAAATCTACACTGTGATGTATAGGATTCTGGTATAACGGTTCCGGGTCTCGATAACCAAATATCATGTCAAGTTCGGAGACAGGCGTGATACATGTCCAACTTATCGATCAAGGAGATAGGCGGTGATGTGGCAAACGGTGAATACCTCAATCATGCTTGGCAAACATTTCTCCATTCTGATGGAATCATTCCCGATGCCACAGATATTAGAGATGTCATGGATCGCCGCTCTACGCCCCTTGGTGTGATTCGGCTCAAGGCTTCACCCTGCAACTTGCTGATTTCTGTGCGATCTGGATGATGACTCATATCTCCGAGCTGCATTTCAGAAAGCCACAAGTAAGACCAGGGTCCCAAACGATCGAGATCTCCATGTATGCCGTTGTGTTTGT
>JBBPMS010000350.1:0-20976 GCA_038090435.1 Phylloporus scabripes | reverse complement strand
GTGCAGACCTATGCTCACAGCCTAGATAAGAAATCACATGCTATGATAATTACCATATTTAGTTATGATCAGTACAAACATGTACAAATAGATAGAGGGTATATAAAGGCCCAAGAGCTGACCAGAGAACCCCAGTCAAGTTCTCTTAGTTTTTCCTCTTGAGTACTTTACTCAGTTCACCTACCGTTACGCCTTAGTGCTTGTGAACTGGTCGATGTTCCTTTTCTCTTTCTTTTTAGTAAAGCAGTCTAAGGCTACTACACCCCTCCAGGCTAGTAGTTGAGGGTTGTTTCATTAGAACTTGATTACCTTTTTGCCCCGGTCAACAGACCTTGGCAATGACACTTGACATGAAGAGCTCCTAGAAGGCATCAGTGTGTATACAGCCACCAAAACCGGACTAACCAATACAGAGTTAGTGAAGAGTAGGAAGAATCACTTTATCTCACAGGTTCTCGCTCTTATCTGCAAGGGACTTAGTGTCCTCTTTGATAGGAGTCCAGTGGTGGGATTACGGTCTCGCGGCACAAGAGTATCTCAAGAAGCTTTTTGACGAGCTAAGACAAGTTTGTGACGAAGAAGAAAGGGAGTTGCAGAGAGCAGAGAGGTTATTAGCACCCTGCTTCCCCTCATCTTCGGTTGACGACCTCATTCCTGTAAGCCCAAAGGTGTGGGATACCGAATTCATTGACCCCTTAGTTCCATACTACATCGCCAAGGACCTCGTACCAGAGGAATTCTGGGAGGGTATCATTGAGTGAGAAGAAGAAGCAGAAATAGAGGTAAAGGAAGAAGAAATCCTTCCTTTACCACAGATCTTGCTGAAAGAACTAGTAAAGAAGGAAGAATCTCCCACGCCTAAGCACATCCCCATGCCACCAGTTGCTGGACCTATTAGACCAGAATACCACCATTGCTGTAAAAGGAAAGTTTACGAGCACACCATAGAAAGGTCTAGGCCAGATGAGGATACCATCTATCTCAGACCTAGAGAATACCTGCGATTGCAGAAGAAATATCCTTTTGTATGAGCATTTTCCTGCAGATCTTTTATACAAGTGTTGTGGTTTTTTTGATCACTTGGGTGATACTGTGCCACCAAACGTTTGAGTTCAAAGCAAGCTACAAGAACAAGACTCTCAGCATCTCAGTTAAGCTTGAGAAAAAGTCAATCAGTTGGGAAGATCCTAACTCAGGCTGGGACAACAAGGACGACCTCACATCAGAATCTTGGATAGATTGGCTCAAGGAGCATTTTTTGATTGAGCAGATCCAAGAAGTAGTGGCATGACTCTTTTCCTTCCATTTGACTGAGCAGATTCAAGTCACAAAGTTGGAAGCAGTAACTGAGGATACCCTTATCAACCACATTCCAGTCGACAACACTTTCCCAATTCTTGCAGCTGCAGCTTGGGCAGACAATATTTCAGAAGAACTCTAAGACGTGGCAGCAAACATTTTCCAGGCAGAATGGGCACAACTGCTAGAAGCCTGCAACAACTTGAATGCAGTTGTTACATAGCAGGGCCAAACGATCACGGATCTAGGATTGCAATGAGATCAGTTGGCTGACATGCTAAGGCATGCCAACGACCAATTATGAGAAAATACTGAAAAAACGAAGGAAGCAGATCAGAGGATGTGCAAGCTGCTCGGATTGCACTAGTGAGCAGGTACCACGCCCGGAACAGGAACAGGGAAACTGGAAACGTCCAGAACATCCAAGGTAGAGATTTTCACAGATCCAGGAAGTTACAACGGATCTCCGGCCAAGTTTGAAGACTGGTGGATTAAGATCCAGTCATGGCTGGATTGCAATCCTAAACAATTCGCTAGCTACATTGAGGACCTGTTAGCCAACGATGGATCTAGGATGTGGGTACAGAAGCCCAAATCATGTGCGTACACCATCCTATCTAGGTTGAAAGGCCACAAGGGTTCTTTTTTCACTGAATGAGAACTTAGGAAGCTAGCGGATGGAACATCCATGCTAATGACCTGGTTCGCAATTCAAGCAGAAATCGTCAGATTATTATGACCCATTCATCAAAAGGATTGGGCAAAAAAGCAATTGGACACATTCAAGCAGAAAGGATTATCCATTGACGGATATATCAGCCAATGGTTGTCCCTTTACGCCAAGGCAGATATTGGTAAAGAGATGGGTATTTGGAATCTAGAGAATGGAGTCAATGATGACATATGAGAGAAATTATTCAAGGGTTGAAGACAAGATACTGTCGACGTCACGCTCACAGAGATTCAAACGATCGGTCGCCAGATCGAATCATATAAGATATTTAAGAAGAAAGATGCATTTGAAAGGAAGTGGACTCCTAGGCACGATGTGTGCGCCACAGGACCTTCGCAAAGGAAGCAGCAATGCTTCAACTGTAACAGCAAAGAGCATATCACTTGATTCTGTTCTAAACCAAAAGTATCCTGCTCTAAGTGCAAGTTCTTAGGAGGGAACCATAAAGAGATGTGTAGCAAGGGCAAGAAGGTCCGCACTACCACCACAGATGATTCAAATGAACGATCGCTTCAAGCAGTCCAAGGCATGGACTTTGAAGAAATGAAGGCCTATTTCTATGACCTTAAAGATACGGAGTCGGGAAAAGAGCAAGCAGATTGAAGGGTCAGGGTCTTTAATCTGCTAATGAACTAACTAGCACAGGACATGTACTAAGTACACAGTTGGGGGTGGCTTCGAAAAAAGCGCAGCTGAAACCTCAATTGGTGCTTAATTCCCTTATGAATGAAGCAATCAAAATTCCTGACGAGAGACATGATAAGGAGCAATTATAAATGAAGCTAACTTCCAGTGCAGGAAGAATCTCAACAAGAGGATTGGATAAAGCTGCAGGCTATGACCTATATGTCATAGAAGGATCAACAATAGCCGCCTGAAGCAAAGGCTTACTCGATACAGGAGTTACAATAGTGTTGCTGCCCTCCATTTACGGACACATTGCTCTGCGAAATGGCTTAGCTAGCAAACACATGATTGACGTTGGAGCCAGAGTCATTGATGAAGACTACCGAGACTCTATCAAAGTATTACTGTTTAACTACAGGAATCAAGATTTCCATGTACAAAAAGGAGATCGGATCGCACAACTCATCATTGAGTGCATCCTCACTCTGGAGCTGATCATTGTCACATCGTTAGATGACATGGTTAGAGGAAATCAAGGATTTGGTTCCACAGATATCACCCCTCATATTGTGAGAACCACCACCATTGAGAAAGAAGTATTGCTAGAAGTGCAGGTGATGAATCCAAAGAATCATACTATTTTCCCAATTCAGGCACTGCTAGATAGTGGAGCCAACAAGGTTTTCATTGACAAAGATTGGTGCCAACAGCATCATATTCCCCTATGATGATTAAAACAAACTTATGCTGTCTACAACATGAATGGAATGCATAATCAGAGTGGAGACATCACTCACACAGTGGACCTGATCTTGGATTACCAGGGTCATCGCGAAGAAGTAGTCGCTGAGGTTATGAACCTAGGAAAGAACCAGATGATACTAGGGTATATGTGGCTGAAGAAGCATAACCCCACGATTGATTGGAAGATGAGAAAAGTGCAAATGATGGGTTTCCCGGATTCGTGCAGAAAACTCAAAAATAGGGTTATAATGGAGAAAGAACTGGAAGAACTGGATGAGCTTCTGGAACTTATGGACATGGAAGATAACAATGAGGAAGATGAAGATGAATATTCAGAGTTCATCAGGTCCTCTGAGAAACCCAAAATAACACAGATCCCGGAAGCACTCGTACCCCCTCAGTTTCATGAGTATCTAAAGATGTTCACACCCAAGGACTTTGAGCACATGCCTGTGCACAAACCTTGGGATCACGCTATTGATCTAAAGGAGTTGTTTAAGCCAAAAAAAGAACGACTCATTCCCCTATCACCTAATAAGCAAGAGGAGGTATCAGCATACTTGGATAAACAATTATGCAAGGGATACATATGACCATTCAAGTCACCTCAGATATCACCCATATTCTTCATTCCAAAGAAGGAAGGAAAGAAGCAAATGGTTACCGACTATCGCTACCTTAATGAGCATACAGTAAAGAATAATTATCTGTTGCCCCTCATCTCACAGTTGATAGATCAACTAAAAGGAGCAAAGTTGTTCATGAAGATGGATCTATGTACAGGATATAACAATATATATGCAGGATATAACAATATATGCATTAAGGAAGGAGATGAATGGAAAGCTGCATTTGAGCCATTGGTCATGTTCTTTGGATTGACCAACTCTCTGGCGACCTTCCAAACAATGATGAATGAAATCTTTGCAGATATGAGCTACTGCGTCGTGATCTACATCGACAATATCCTAGTGTTCATGAAGACTGCAGACCAAAAGGAACATGACAAGATCGTGCTTGAAGTTTTGAAGAGATTGGAAGCAAATGATCTATATCTTCGACCTGAGAAGTGTACGTTCAGAGTCAAAGAAGTGGATTTCTTGGGAATGATCATTAGCAAGGATGGCATCCAGATGGATATGGAGAAAGTCCAAGCTATCATGCAATGGCCAGCACCCACCACCGTGAAGGGAGTTAGGAGTTTCCTAGGGTTGGCCAACTTCTATTGCAGATTCATTGAGGGTTACGTCCAAATTGCAAGGCCCTTCAATGACCTAACCAAGAAAGACGTCTCATTCCAATAGGGAGAGGCGCAACAAAAGGCATTCGATGCTTTGAAGGAATGATTCACCAATGCACCCATATTAGCCTTTCCTAACAATAATTGCCAATTCCAATTGGAAACGGACACATCTGATTATGCCACAGGGGCTGTGCTATCTTTGTATAAGCCAGACACACAGAAATGGCATCTGGTGGCGTTCGCTTCCCATTCGATGATGTCAAAGGAGCGAAATTACCCCATTGCAGACAAGGAAATGCTAAGTGTCATATGAGCATTGGAGGATTGGAGACACTATCTTGAAAGGACCAAATACAACTTCGAGATATGGAATGATCATGCAAACCTACAATAGTTTATGAAGAATCAGAATCTCTCCAAAAGACAGGCTCAATGGGCTCAATATCTTTCCAGATTTGATTTCAAATGGGTCCATAAAGCAGGAGCAACCATGGGAAAGGCAGATGCATTATCATGAAGAGAGGATCATGCAGTTGGAATAGACAGCGACAATCAAGGGGTGACAGTGATACCAGCAGAACAGATCAGGACTGCCATCACGATATCAGACAAGGGAGATTATGTCAAAGTGACAGTAAGACAATTGATGAACATGTAGGCAGAAAGTACCATTCAGGAGTGGATAACAAAGTGGGATCTGACAATGGAGGACAGATTGCTATGGAAGGAGGAAGCATTATTCATACCCCCAGATGAGGCTCTCAAGATGGAGATCAAATGACTGCACCACAATTTGCCTAGCACAGGGCATGTAGGCTACAACAAGACTTTAGAACTCATTCAACGATAGTACTTTTGGCCAGAAATGCTGAAGGACATGAGAAAATATGTGCAGTGGTGTGATTGCTGCACCTGATTTAAAGAAAGCAATCAACATCCTCCTGGCAAACTCTTGCCATTGGAAATCCCAATGGGATCATGGACGGACATCACTGCAGATTTTACCACAGATTTACCCTCCTTTAAAGGGTATGACACCATTTTGGTGGTTGTCAATTGATTTCCCAAGGAGGTCGTGTTCATACTATGCCACAAGACCGTTATCACCTTACAAACAGCAGAGCTCTATCTTGCCAATGTTTGGGTTCAGCATGGCATTCCACAAAGCATTGTATCTGATCGAGGACCACAGTTTGCCTCGCATGTCATGATGGATTTATGCAAACAATTAGGAATTAAACCCAAACTGTCCATGGTGCATCATTCACAAATTGACAGACAGATGGAATGCATGAACAGGGATTTGCAACAATACCTTCAGTTGTTTATGGCAGAACGACAAGACCAATGGGTTAATTGGTTGCCCATAGCTTAGTTCTTGCACAATAACCAGGTACATTCTGCAATGAAGAAATCCCCATTCACTTTAAACTGCAGCTACTCTCCATGTATGGGCATAGAATCAGGAATCTCTAAAGCATCCAATGCAGATAAGTTCACAGAAGGAATGCAATTGGCACTGCAGGAGGCACGAGAAAATTTAGAAAAATCCCAAAAACATATGTCCAAGCAAGCAGACAAGCATTGCTCTGATGCTCCCTGCTACACCATTGGTTCCAAAGTCTGGCTTGCTACCAACAACTTATGTCTCCTGTGAATGTCCAAGAAATTGACAGAGAAATGGTTAGGCCCTTATGAGGTGACAGCGGTTCTCAATAATGCAGTCACACTATGTCTTCCAAAGTCGATGTGAATTCATCCCACAGTCAACATCACCTGAGTAAAACCTTACAAGGAATGGCTGCTAGGACAATCAGTTACTGCACCCGGGCTGGTTCATGTAACCGAAAACTGTGATGAAGAATATGAAGTGGATTATATTATAGATTCTCGCCTTATGTGGAATAAACTTGAGTACCTTGTACATTAGAAGGGATACAACAATGACAAACATACATGGAAACCATTGGCTAACCTCACACGAGCCAAGGATGTCATCGCCAACTTCCATCGAGATCACCTGTCCACACCAAGATGGTTATGCATGGCACAAAGTGATTTTAACTCACTATTCACTTCCTACGACAACTACACCATCCAATTGGCATCCTTCAATCGCCTGAGAGTTGATTTTTAGAGAGGGAGTAGTGTTACAAATGCTATATTTTTCGCCATCTTATCTTATCTTTTTGAGTCACGTGATCTTATCAGTGAAGTGTCTCAACACTAAGTCCTCAATCTTATTTTCCTTGTTGACTAATTATGATTACATCTTCATTCTTCAAACCCAATGGCATCAGCTAGACTTGTCATCATGGACAGTTATCAGCCGCTCCCTTCAGTCCTATGCTGCCACACTATTTCAATTCTTTTCAAGTTGTGGTTGGCTATTCTTGTTATCATCCAATCATACCCTTTCCACTCAAGTCATAGTGAGTCAGAGATAAGGAGGCGATGCTCACCAGTGCACAGCTAAGCTCTGAGGCTATGCCCCACTGCCTCATCACTGCCTACAGATTTTACCCAGCTACACCCTACGCCCTATGAACCTCTGCCTCACCTGATCCACACCTTTGGCTATGCAAGGCAATGCTTGGCTGTGTATGATACCAGTGCATACTGCCTCGCTAGGAGTCACATTGAGTCATACTTACTTTATATAGACATTTATCGTTAGATCTAGTACAAACATGTATAAACTCCTAGGTGGTATATAAAGGCTTAAGAGCTGACCAAAGAACCCCAGTCAAGTTCTCTTGGTTTTTTCCCTTGAGCACTCCACTCAGTCCACCTACTATTATGCCTTAGTGCTTGTGGACTGGTTAATGTCCCTTTTCTCTTTCTTTCTAGTAAAGCAGTCTAAGGCTACTATGCTCCTCCAGGCTAGTAGTTGAGGGTTGTTTCAATGATTGTGCTACAAGGGACAAGTGTGAGAAACAGAGAACAGATATAAACTACTAGTACTTACACATGGGTCCATACCAAATTCATAGATGTCCCATGCATCAGCCAAATCACTTTGCAAAGTGATCAGATATTGGATGGAATTGATCTTGACTAGACCCATATCTATCATGTCATCTGTGTCAGCAATCTTGCTTGGGTAACATTTCCTGACCTACAATGAGTTTATAGTAATGATAAGTATGCAACAGATACAGTGGCTCAAAAACCTGTCTGCATGTTTGCATGTTTTACATTAGTTATGACTCAATGCAATAACCCCTAATCCTAGCCCTAAATGACAAGTGTATGGAATAGAGTACTTACATGTGTCCTTCTATTGGTCCAAGAATCAAGCGATTTGGATAAGAATTGATAGAATAGCAGCCATTTGAAAATAATATGTCATGCAGATAGTTTTTTGACTTTACAAAAATTCAACTATCTAGTACTTGGTATGAGCTCCTTTGGCCTTGATAACTGCCTCAACCCTTCTAGGCATGCTTTCTATCCATTTTTGACACTCTTCCACAGAAATCTTCTCCCACTCCACTACCACCCTTTCCCACAATTCATAAACTCCTGTAAGAGCACTCTCATAACTTGATAGAGATCTTTTGAGATGATTCCAAGTGTGTTTAATTGGGTTGATATCTGGAGATTGTGCAGGCCAGTCTAGAAGCTTGATATCCTGCTCTTCAAACCATTTCTGGGCTCTTCTAGAGGTATGCTTGGGGTTATTATCTTGTTGAAAGATAATGTCATCTTCTGGAATTCCAGATTCCTCCATGCTTTGAAGCAACCCTGCCTCCAATGAGGCTTCCTTGAGGGTATTCCTTACTGTTTGAGAAGAAACAGGACTATCAACAATAGATTTGATGAAATAAGTGGCCTGAACAGCATTTTTGGCCTTGCTAGTAAGGATTTGCTAAACAATAGCTCTCTTGTTGGTAGAGAAAAGCTTGAAAGGGTGACCACCATAAAGCCTAGGCCTCTCTGGTTGGATTTCCTGAAGAACCTGGGATACTGTAGACTTCCCTAGACCAGTCTGTGAGGCAATTTTCCTAGTAGATAGGCCAAGAGAGGCAAGAGAGATAATGTTTTGTCTTTGAGAGATAGAAATGGATTTCATGATGATGATGAGAAAATAAGCAAAGGGTAGTGGGGTTTATATATGTTGGATCATACTCATTACATAAAGGTAACATAATAGAACCCTTGATGGATGTATGTAATGATATCACAGCATGCCAGGGTCAATATACAGTGACTCCAAAAACCCTTTCAATGTTTAATCCTGATATGGTGTGTGAAGTGCACTGCAAACATCCTTGGGAATTTCGCTTAGCCATAGGGGCACCAAACAGAGTACAAACCCTTGGCTACAAATTGGTCCCTTAGTCATATGATGTGACCCAATATTGGTGAAGATATGATTGTTTTAAGACAGCAATGTTATTGAAAGGGTTTTTTCACTTTTGAATTGAAAAAGGTATTAGATACTACTAGTACTTGGTATAACCTTCTTTGGCCTTGAGGACAGCCTTGATCCTTCTAGGCATGCTTTCAATCAACTTTTGACACTCCTCAACTGGTATCTCTTCCCAAACCACCTGAATCCTTTTCCACAATTCCAAAATCCCTTTAGAAGGATGTTCATACTCTGCTAATCTCCTTTTGAGGTAATCCCAGAGATGCTCAATGGGATTTAGGTCAGGAGACTGTGTAGGCCATCCCATAGTATCAAATTTCTGCTCTTTTAGCCACTCTTTCACCTTCTTGCAAGTATGCTTGGGGTTATTGTTTTGCTGAAAGTGAAACAACCCTTGACTACTAGCCTAGGAGGGCATAGTAGGCTTAGATTGTAACATTAGAGAAAATGATGAAAGAAGTGCCAGTCAATCCGCAAGCATTAAAGCATAGCGATAGAAAGGCTGAGTGAAGTGCTTAAGGGGAAACATCAAGAGAACTTGACTAAGGTTCTCTGATTGGCTCTTCGGCCTTTACTGTATATACTACTCTAGGATTTGTACATGTTTGTACTGAATCTACTAATAAGTGTCTATATATGGTAAGTAGAGTTTCATGTGATTCCTAGCAAGGCAGTGTGCACAGGTCTTGTGCATAGCCGAGCAGTGCCTTGCATTGCCAAAGGCATGGATCAGGTGAGGCAGAGTTCCGAAGACAATGAGGTGTAGCTGGGTAAGATCTGTAGGCAATGGGGCGTGGCCTTGAAGCTTAGCCATGCACTGGTGTGTTACAGACGCTACTTTTTCGCCATCTCATCATATCTTTTCGGATCATGTGACATGACCACGTGATATTATCAGCTTATCGTTTCACCGCTAAGTCTCTACTTTCTATTTTCCTTGTTGACTAATTACGGTTTCATCATCATTCTTCGAACCCGATGGCATCAGCTGGACTTGTCATCATGAACAGTCATTAGCTGCTCCCCTTGGCCTTATGCTGCCACACTATTCCAATTCATTTCAAGTTGTGGTCGGCTACTATTGTTATCTTCCAATCATATTCACCTCATTCAAGTCACAGGGAGTCAGAGATAAGGAGGCTATGTGAACCAGTGCACAGCTAAGCTCCAAGGCTACGCCCCACTGCCTCCTCACTGCCTATGGATCTTATCCAAATACACCTTATTGCCTCCGGAACTCTGCCTTACCTGATCCACACCTTTGGCTATGCAAGGCTCTGTACAGCTATGTACAGACCTGTGCCCACAGCCTAGATAAGGAATCACATGCTAGGGTAATTACCATATTTAGTTACCATCAGTACAAACATGTACAAATAGATAGAGGATATATAAACCCCAAGCAAACAGCTGGCATCCCCAGTCAAGTTCTCTTGGTTTTTCCCCTTGAGCACTTCATTCAGTCCATTTACTGTTACACCTTAGTGCTTGCGGACTGGTCGACACTTCTTTTCTTTTTCTTTCTAACGTTATGATCTAAGCCTACTACGCCCCTCCAGGCTAGTAGTCAAGAGTTATTTCATGGTATGCACAGCCTTCTTATCTCTGACTCACCATGACTCAAGTGGGGAGGATATGATTGGAAGATAACAATAATAGCTGACCACAGCCTTGAATAAATTTGAATAGTATGGCAGCACATGACTGAGGAGAACAGCTGATGACTATCTTGGATGACAAGTTCAGCCGATACTGTCGGGTTCGAAGAAAGAAAATGTAATCATAATTAGTCAACAAGGGAAATGAGAATCAAGGACTTAGCATTGAGACACTTCATTGATAACATCACGTGATATGAAAAAGATAAGATAAGATGGTGAAAAAGGTAGCATTTGTAACAAAAAGATAGTTTGAAGAGGATTAAGACCATAATACTCCAGGGTATTGAGGAGTTTATTTTTCAAAATTCGAAGGTAAAGATCTCTATCCATCCTACCATCAATTTTGGCAGCATAGCCAGTTCCCTGCCAAGTCATGCAACCCCATACCATCACAGAACCACCTTCAAACTTGACAATCCCTTCCACAAGCCTATCACTAAGGCCTTCACTTGGCTTTTTCCACACCTATTTACGTCCATCTGACCCTATGCAATTGATTTTAGTCTCATCTGACCATATTATCCTCTTCCAGTTCTCTATAGTCCAATCTTTGTAAGCTTCAGCAAAATCCAAACAAGCCTTGCAATGCTTAGCAGAAAGACAAGGGCATTTGGACTTGACTACTGCTTTCATGCATGATTTTTTCAAGTGAAGGCAGATAGTATTGGCAGACAGAGGTTGGTTGATGATGTTGGTGAGTGCTTTGGTCACCTGGACAGCATTTTCAGCCTTTCCAGTGCAAATGAGACGTTGAGCATGATGAATATTGGTAACAGAAAGCTTGGTAGGATAACCTCCAAGAGACTTTGGAAGAGCAGAACACTCTTTGGAGTAAAGCCTGGATATAGTGGAAGTGCTGACACCAGTTTGCTTGGCAATATCTTCACCAGAGCAACTAGCATCAAGTAAAAAAGAACTTTTTGTTATTGAGCAAGAGAGATTTGACTATGATAGTGGTTGGGAATCAAGAAGTGTGGGAACTTTTTTAAACTCAGACATAATATTTATTATGTATCTTTGTTTGTATGCTCAAATAATTGCAAATCTATTCAGAATCTCTGAGATATCTATATCAAGTACAAAAGTGAAAAAATACTTTCAATGACATTGCTGTCTTAAAACAATCATATCTCCATCAATACTGAGTCAAATCACATGACTAAGGGACCGATTTGTAGCCAAGGGTTTGTACTCTGTTTGGCCTTCGTATAGCTAAGCAAAATTCCCAGGGGTGTTTGTGATGCACAAAGCACACTGTATTAGGGTTAAATATTGAAAGGGTTTTTGGAGTCACTGTATATATGTAATCAAAACTTTAAGTCAAAAAACTGTCCACATGACATGTTATTTTCAAGCAGCTGCTATTCTATCAATTCTTATCCAAACTGCTTGATTCTTGGACCAATAGAAAGACATGTAAGTATGCCATTCCATACACTTGTGGTTTAGGGCTAGGATTAGGAGTTATTGCATTTAGTCATAACTAATATAAAACATGCAAACATGCAAACAGTTTTTTGAGCCATTGTATGGTCAGTAAGGACCTCAAAGGAATAGTAAGCACCAAGCAGGTGGTGGTGCCACTCCTCCAATACATGTATAACTGCTAACATATTGAGATCTGTAGTATGATAGTTGTATTCAGCTTCAATGAGCAAACAGGATGTGAAGGCGATAGGATGCCACATACATAGTCTTGATATTGGGAGAGGACAGTGCCAATACCAAAACCAGATGTGTTGGTTTCAATGCAGGAGGGATCAAGGTCAGTTGGCATAGTGAGAGCAGGAGTGCTGGTTAAAGCATTCTTGAGAGCAATGAAGATGACCTGACAATTATCATCCCAGGTGAAATTTTTTTAACAGATGTTAGTATGTTAAAAGAACAAGCAAACCGGGAAAAATTCTTAATAAAGCAGTGATAGAAGTTGAGCAATCCAAGGAACCCTTGAAGTTCCTTCTTCAATTTGGGAATAGGCCAGTCATAGATCACCAAGACTTTGGCCAGATCTATTTTGACCATGTTTTCTGAAATAACAAGACCCAGGTATTCTATCTTGAGCACCTTGAATTTGCATTTCTCATGTTTGAGATACAACTTCTTGTTGCATAAGATTTTAAGGACTTCATGGACAATGATACAATGTTCTTCAAGCATTGCAGTATAAATCATAATATTATCTATGTAGATAACAACCTTGCTATGATTGATCAGATCACAAAATAAATGATTCATCATAGTCTGAAAGGTTGTGGATAAGTTTGATAATCCAAAAAACATAACAAGTGATTCAAATAAACCACAATTAGTATGAAACACCACTTTCCATTCATTGCCTTTGACAAGGCAGATGTTGTTATAACTCCATTGTATGTCAAGCTTTGTGAAGTACTTGGCAGCCTTCAACTTGTCAATAAGCTCTAAAATGAGTGGTAGTGAATAATGATTCTTGATGATGATTGCATTTAACCTTCAGTAATCCTACACAGGACACAGATGCCTTTTTTTTTTTCTTGACAAAAAAGAATGGTAAGGTGAATGAGGACTTTGAAGAATGAATCCATCCAGACTAGAGGTTCTCCTCAAGGAAGGCATCAAGTTCCTTCTGTTCATCAGGTGAAAGATTATACATTTTGCAGTTAATAACATGATCACCTGGTAGCAATTCAATTGCATGGTCCCATGGTCAATGTGAGGAAAGTTTATTGAAGTTTTCCTTGGCAAAGACATCTTCATAGTTATAGTAGTGGTGAGGGACTACCTCCTTGAATGACTGCTTGGACTTCAGTTGGTTGGCTGCAGCTGCAATATCTGTTAACATATTTCAAATCCACATGTTTTTGTTTAGCTGAAATAGCTGATTGCTATTCTGGAAGTGGATTTGCTCTTCACCATTGTCATCATTATCATTATCATTGTCTGTGTCAAGAAAATCAGGAACATGATCATCTTGGCATTGGAACATGACCATTTCTCATTTCCAGTCAATGTATGAATTATATAGTCATAGCCAGTCATGACCTAAGAAGATCATATTAGTTCCAAGATTGGTGACCACAAGCACAATCTGTTTAGAGTGATCTTGGATCTTCAGCTCAACAACAACAAATTTTTCAATTTGTCCTACAGTGTTGTGTGTACCATCAGATTGTAGACAGGAATAGGCCAAGGGAGCTTGTGGGTATTCATTCCCTTTTCAAGGACAAATACCTGATTGATAGATAACCTGGTACAGCCAGAGTCAAGGACCATGGTTACCTGAAACTCACAACCATTATTAGTTATGTACAATGGAAGTGGACAATTCAAGAGAAGTAGAAGAGAATACAACACAGCAGACAAAACAGGAATGATTTTAGGAGGTTACAAAGAACCCAATAGGTGAAACAACCCTTGACTACTAGCCTGGAGGAGTGTAGTAGGCTTAGATCATATTGTTAGAGGAAAAGAGAAAAGAAGTGCTGCTTAGTCTGCAAGCACTAGGGCATAACAGTAGAGGGGCTGAGTGGAGTGCTCAAGGGGAAAAACCAAGAAAACTTGACTGGGGATGCCAGCTGTTTGCTTGGGGTTTATATATCCTCTATCTATTTGTACATGTTTGTACTGATGGTAACTAAATATAGTAAATGTCCTAGCATGTGATTCCTTATCTAGGCTGTATACACAGATCTGCACATAGCCATGCAGAGCCTTGCATAGCCAAAGGCGTGGATCTGGTGAGGTGGAGTTCCGAAGGTGGTGAGGCATAGCCAGGTAAGATCTGTAGGCAGTGATGAGGCAGTGGGGCGTAGTCTCGAAGCTTAGCCATGTACTGGTACACATAGCCTTCTTATCTCTGACTCACTGTGACTCGAATGGGGAGGATGTGATTGGATGATAACAATAGTAGCTGACCACGACTTACAGTGAATTTGAATAGTGTGGCAGCACATGGCCGAGGGGAGTGGCTGATGACTGTCATAGAATGACAAGTCCAACTGATATCATTGGGTTCGAAGAATGGTGATGTAACCATAATTAGTCAACAAGGAAATAGAAGAATAGAGACTTAGCAATGAAACGATGCATTGATAACATCATGTGGTCATGTCATGTGATTCGAAAAGATAAGATGAGATGGCGAAAAAGATAGCATTTGTAACAATAGGTATTATCAGATGAGAGTGCCCATAGATCTGCAACAAGGAAAAAATCAACCTTGGTGATACATGAATCATAAACAAAGGAATAAAGGTGCCTGCAAGCACAATTACTGTTAGAACCATCAATAACTACCTTAATCCTGAAACAACCCTTAACTACTAGCCTGGAGGGGCATAGTAGCTTTAGACTGCTTTACTAGAAAGAAAGAGAAAAGGGACATTGATCAGTCTGCAAGTGCTAAGGTGTAATGATAGATGAACTGAGTGAAGTGCTTGAGGGGAAAAACCAAGAGAACTTGACTAGGGTTCTTTGGTCAGCTCTTAAGCCTTTATATACCACCTAGAGGTTTGTACATGTTTGTACTAGATCTAACGATAGATGTCTATATAAAGTAAGTATGACTCATTGTGACTCCTAGCAAGCCAGTGTGTACTGGCATCATACATAGCCGAGCATTGCCTTGCATAGCCAAAGGCATGAATCAGGTGAGGCAGAGGTTCATAGGGCATAGGGTGTAGCCAGGTAAGATCTGTAGACAGTGATGAGGCAGTGGGGCATAGCCTCAGAGCTTAGCTGTGCACTAGTGAGCATTGCCTTCTTATCTCTGACTCACTATAACTCAAGTGGGAAGGTATGATTGGATGATAGCAAGAATAGCCAACCATGACTTGAAAAGAATTGGAATAGTGTGGTAGCATAGGACTGAGGGGAGTGGCTGATGACTGTCCATGATGACAAGTCTAGCCGATGCCATTGGGTTTGAAGAATGAAGATGTAATTGTAATTAGTCAACAAGGAAACTGAGATGAAGAGACTTAGCATAGAAACACTTCACTGATAAGATCACATGCTGGGGTCACGTGACTCGAAAAGATAAGATAAGATGGTGAAAAAGATAGCGTTTGTAACAAATCCAACAAATGGACCATGGGTCAACTGTGTTAACCCACATCAGCTGCCTATTCTTACAAAAACATTGCCTGGTAGGACAGGTTTGAGGTGGTGTAGGAGCAACTGGTAATGGCAGCTCAGATAAGATTGTAGCAATAGGTGAGGATATAGGCCAGTCATTGGCAGGTGCTGGAGGCAAGAGAATATGACAAGAGGAGGGAGAAGGCACATTAGCAACATGAGTAACAGGACTGGGGGGCTTACCAGCAGGCTTGTCAATAGGGTTGGTCTCTCTAATGTCAAGAACTGAGAAGCAATTGAAAAACAGTTTTGACAATGTACAAGATAGGATAATAGTGTGACTGGTAACTACTTCCCAGTTCCAAAACCCTTCTTGACAAGCTGGATGGCATCTTTTAAACCCTCCATATTCTGGTAGAAAATATGCACTCTCTTGAACTCAACAAAATGGGTATCACAACAAGGGCATAAGTAAGTTATACATGGCCAGACACTACCACACTTTGCACACTTTTTCTTAGCATGTGCCTTACCAATATCCATGGAAACTCCAGCATCACCAAAAGTCCTAGGCTGTTTTGGGTGAACATCCACCTTTGTAAACAATTGAGAAAAAGGCATGACAGTAATTGAAGTTGTGGTTGTGGTTGACACCTTAGGAGCATGTCAGGATATAAAGGAGGACCATGCTGGATCAGGATAATGAGACTGCTTGCAAGTGATGATTTCAGAAAGGACTTGATTGGCATGAACAAGAGCAGACTCCCATTCTGAGAACAAGTGTAAGTGGAATAGTTCTGATATGGAGTGTTTGACATATTCTACAATGTTATTGTGGACACCATCATGAAGGATGCTGATCAGAATGTGGCCATGAATGTTGAGGTCGAAACTGGCCTCAATGACAAGCTGCTTCAGACAGACAAGGAAGTCTTCAACCATCTTCTTGTCCTGACACAACTTGAGTAGCTTCTTTACTGCAATGTGTTCAAGAGCAGCAAGGTGAAACACCTCATCAAGTTTGGCTTTGAACTCATTGAAGATCAATCTCATTAACAAGCCTTGTATGACAAAGAGGTTGGCAAAAAATCCTATAGCATTACTACCCTTCATGTACAAAAGAACAATAAGGATTTTCTGCCAGTTGGAGAGCTCAGCATCAGACCCATCAAAATAAAGCTAAACTGTCCATCACCAGTGGACATACTTCTCCTTGGCCCCATCATACATCTCAGGTTTGGTGGTGAGTGACTTGCCAATTTGAGCAGGTGTGCTGACAGGGATATTAACATATGGTGGAGGGGAGTATGTACAACAGGTGAAGAGCAGTGCAGGCACAGCAGACAAAAGGTGTGAAATAGGAAGAGGTCTCATAAGAGTGGGGCTTTGCTGGAAACTTGAAACAACCCTTATATACTAGCCTGGAGGGGCATAGTGGACTTGAGCTACTTCACTAGTAGAAAGATAAAAGACTTGCCAAGCAGTCCACAAGCGTTAAAGCATAGCAGTAGCGAGGCTGAGTGGAGTGCTCAAGGGGAAACACCAAGAGAACTGACTGGAGTTCTCTGGTTGGCTCTTGGACCTTTATATACTATTCTAAGGTTTGTATATGTTTGTACTAGATCTATTGATAAGTGTCTATATAAAGTAAGTATGACTCATTGTGACTCTGGGTGAGACAGTGTATACTGCTGTCATGCACTGCCGAGCATTGCCTTGCATCGCCAAGAGTATGGATCAAGTGAAACAGAGTTTTGGAGGCAGTGGGGCATAGCTGGATAAGATCTATAGGCAGTGTGGCATAGCCTTGGAGCTTAGTCATGCACAGGTGAGCATAGCCTCCTTATCTCTAACTTACTATGACTCAAATGAAAGGAATATGATTGGATGATAGTAATAATAGCCAGCCATAGCTTGTAAAGGTTTTGAATAGTATGGCAACATATGGCTGATGCTATTGGGTTCAAAGAATGACAATGTAATCATAATTAGTCAACAAGGGAATTGAAAGATGAGGACTTAGCGTTGAGACACTTCACTGATAAGATCACATGATGAGGTCACATGACTCGAAAAGATAAGATGAGATGTTGAAAAAGATAGCTTTGTAACACTACCCCCTCTCTAGGAATCGACTTCTAGGTGATTAAAGGGTGCTAATTGAGATGTGTAATTGGTGTATAGGATAAATAGCGAATCAAAATCACTCTGTACCATGTGTAATCGTCATGGTGCCAACAGGTGGTCACGGTGAAAGTCAGTAATGACATCTTTGGCTCACATGAGGTTGGCCAATGGTTCCCACATATGTTCATTATCATTGTATCCCTTCCAATGTATCAAATACTCTATCTTGTTTCGCTTAAGCTGGGAATCCATAATACAGTCCACCTTGTATTCCTCATCATGGTTTTCAGTTATATATACTGGGCCAGGGGCTGTGACTGTTTGTCCTGGTAACCATTCTTTATAGGGCTTCATCCTGGTAATGTTGACTGTGGGGTGAATGCACATGGACTTTGATAATTGTAGTGTAACTGCATTGTTAAGTACCACTGTTACCTTGTATGGTCTGAGCCACTTTTCTGTAAGCTTCTTAGATGTTTGCGGAAGGCATATATTGTTGGTAGCAAGCCAAACTTTAGAACCTATGATGTACTGCAGTGCATCAGAACAATGCCGATCTGCTTGCTCAGACATATGTTTTTGTGCTTTTTCTAAATTCTCTTGTGCCTCTTGGAGTACCATCTTCATGTCTTCCACAAATTTGTCTGTAGCAGGTGCCTTTGAAACTCCTGGCTCTATTTCCATACGTGGTTGGTAACTGCAATTCAATGCAAACAGGAATTTCTTAGTTGCAGTGTGTATCTGATTGTTATGGGAGAATTGTGCAATGGGTAACCAATTCACCCATTGATCCTGTTGTTCCACTGTAAATAGCTACAAGTATTGTTGCAAATCCCTGTTCACATGCTCCATCTGTCCATCTGTCTGTGAGTGATGTACAATAGACAATTTTGGTTTAATGCCCAATCGTTTGCAAAGATCTGTCATCACATGTGAAGCGAATTGAGGTCCATGATCAGACACAATGCTACGAGGAATTCCATGATGTATCCAAACGTTGGTGAGATAGAGTACCGCTGTTTGTAATGTCATAATGGTCTTGTGGCATGGTATAAATATCACCTCTTTGGAAAATCGATCCATGACAACCAGTATGGTGTCATATCCTTGTGAATGGGGTAAATCTGTGATAAAGTCTGCTGTAATGTCTGTCCAGGGTCCTATGGGAATTTCCAATAGTGATAGTTTTCCTGGTGGTTGTTGGTTGCTTCCCTTGAATTGCGCACAACGATCACATCATTGCACATATTCCTTGATTTCCTTAGTCATGTCGGGCCAGAAGTATTGTTGCCTAACAAGATCCAATGTTTTGTTGTAACCAACATGCCCTACACTTGGCACATTGTGGTGCATTCAAATGATCTCCATCTTTAACTCATTTTCTGGTGGTATGAATAATGCTCTGTCCTTCCTCAACAATCCATCTTTCATGGTTAAGTTCCATTTTGCAATCCAATCCTGACTTGAACCTTCCAGTTGAACATTTATCAGTTTCTCCACCACTTTCCTGATGTGATCTCCCTCATCTGTTACCATGATGGTAGTTTGAATTCTTTCTACAGGAATCACTGTTACTCCTTGATTGTCACTGTCAATTCCCACTGCATGATCCTCTCAGTGTGAGAGAGCATCTGCCTTTCCCATTGTAGCTCCCACTTTGTGTACCCAAGTGAAGTCAAATCTAGACAGATATTGTGCCCATTGGGCTTGCCTGCATGATAGGTTTTGATTTTTCATGAACCACTGTAGGTTAGCATGATCATTCCATATGTTGAAACGATATCAGGCTCTCTCGAGATAGTGTCTCCAATTCTCCAATGCTCATATTACACTGAGCACTTCCTTATCAGCAATTGGATAATTGCGCTCTTCCAGTGTTATGGAATGTAATGCAAATGCCACTGGATGCCACTTTTGAGTGTCCAATTTATACAGTGATAGGACTGCTCCCGTAGCATAATCAGATGCATCTGTTTCCAATCTAAACTAATAGTCATTGTTGGAAAATGCTAAGATCAGCGCGTTAGTGAATTGTGTCTTCAACGCATCAAATGCTTTCTGTTGGGCTTCTTCCCATTTGAACAGAACATCCTTCTTGGTCAAATTGTTGAAGGACTGTGCGATCTGAGTATAGTCCTCAATGAATCTTCTATAAAAGTTGGCTAATCCCAGAAAGCTCCTGACTCCTTTGACAGTAGTGGGTGCAAGCCACTACATGATCACTTGTACTTTCTCCATGTCCATCTGGATTCCGTCCTTGCTAACTATTATTCCTAAGAAATCCACCTCTTCGACTCTGAATGTGCATTTTTCCGGTCAAAGATACAAGTCATTGGCTTCCAATCTATTCAATACTTCTAGGATAATTTGTTGTGTTCTTTGCAATCTGCTGTCTTTGTGAACATGAGGATGTCGTCAATATAGATTACCACACAATAGCTCATATCTGTGAAGATCTCGTTTATTATAGTCTGAAATGTTGCAGGAGAGTTGGTTAATTCAAAGAACATTACTAATGGCTTGAAAGTGCCTTTGAAACAGACAAAGATGGCTTTCCATTCGTCACCTTCCTTGATATGCATGTTGTTGTATCCTACATGTAGGTCCATCTTCGTGAACAATTTGGCTCCTTTCAACTAATCTACCAACTGTAAAATAAGAGGCAGTGGGTAGTTGTTCTTAACCGTATGCTCATTGAGGTAATGGTAGTCTGTGACCATGCACTTTTTTCCTTTCTTCTTAGGGATGAAGAATATCGGAGACATCTGAGGGGACTTAGATGGGTGGATGTATCCCTTGCGTAGCTGCTCATCTAAATATGCCAACACCTTTTCTTGTTTGTTAGGTGAGAGTGAAATGAGTCACCCCTTCTTTGGTTTGAATGACTTCTTGAGGTCAATAGCATGATCCCAAGATTTGTGCAGTGGCATGTGCTTTGAGTCCTTGGGTATAAACGTCTTCAGATACTCGTGGAATTGTGGGGGTATGAGTTCCTCCAGGATTTGAGTAACCTTAGGCTTTTCAGACGTTCAAATGAACTCTAAATATTTGTCTTCCTTCTCATCGTCTTCTTCCATATCTGTCAGCTCTGGGAGGTCATCCTCTTCCAATT